>APFE031176320.1:77861-114806 GCA_000404065.3 Pinus taeda
AGTTGCTTCTCATGATGAATGGAAAGAAGCAATGCAAAAGGAGTATGATGCCTTGATAAAGAATGGCACTTGGAAGTTAGTTGATCCTCCATTGGAAACCAAACCAATTGGCTGCAAGTGGGTCTACAAGAACAAGTATAAAGCTGATGACTCACTTGACAAGCACAAAGCTAGGCTTGTGGCAAAAGGTTTTGCACAGAAGGAAGGGGTCGATTATGAGGATACTTTTTCCCCCACAGCAAAATGGGCTACCATCCAGACACTCTTTGCACTAGAAGCTCAAAATGGTTGGAAAGTCCATCAAATGGATGTAAAAATTGCTTTCTTGAATGGAGATCTAAAAGAGAATGTTTTTATGTCCCAGCCTGAATGTTTTGCTGTGAAAGGACATGAACATAAAGTATGCAAACTTGTGAAGTCCTTGTATGGCCTCAAACAAGCACCATGAGCCTGGTATAAAAAACTAACTGAGCATCTTCTTAAACTCAACTTCAAACATTTTGATCTTGATGATGCAACTTTATTTGTCAAGAAAGTTGGAAAAACAGTTGTATATCTTGTGTTATATGTAGATGATCTTTTGATGACAGGGAACAATGAAAGCTACATTGCATCCATAAAGAAGGAATTGGGGAAAAGTTTTGAAATGACTGATTTGGGCTATGTTCATTAGTATCTTGGCATTGAAGTAACCCAACATCCAAAGTCCATATTTCTTTCTCAAAAGAAATACATCAGAGATCTGTTGAACAGGTTTGGCATGACAGAATGGAATCCCCTTACTACTTCAATGGAACAAAACTTAAAGCTCACATCTATTGTAGGAAAAGAATTTGAGGATGCAACAAAGTATAGACAGCTTGTAGGAAGTCTCAACTACCTAACCACTATCAGACCAGACATTTCGTTTGCTGTTGGAATCCTCTCCAGGTTTATGCAAAAGCCTTGTGAGGGACATTGGTCTACTGCAAAAAAAATTCTAAGGTACTTGAAGGGAACTTGAGACTTTGGAATCAAGTATGCACAGGTGGACGACTTCAGCTTGATTGGATACTCTGATTCAGACTTCGATGGAGTCAAAGAAATTGGGGTATCTACTTCAGGATATGCTATGAGTCTTGGATCAGGTGCTGTCTCCTGGAGATCACGCAAACAATCGGTTCCAGCAGATTCCACAACAGAAGCAGAATACGTGGCAGCAACTGAAGCAACAAAAGAAATTGTGTGGCTCAGGAAAATTCTTGAAGATTTGCAGGTAAAACAAGTACAATCAACTCCACTCATGATTGACAATACCTCTGCAATAAAGTTGGCCAAGAACCCAAAGTTCCATGATCGAACCAAGCATATCAATACTAAATATCATCTGATTCGACATCATGCTGAGGCCAAAACAATCCATCTTCATCATTTTTCCACAAATGAGCAAATTGCAGACATCTTCACCAAAGCGCTTGGAAGAGAAAAGCTTGAACGATTCAGAACGATGCTTAGACTCACCAACATCCCTTCAAATTAAGGGGGGGAACGTTGACACCTAATCCTCAGGATTGGGTGAATTTATGTAAATAATTAAATTAGAAATGTGAACAGTCATTGAGAGATGAACTGAACAGTCTCTCCCTGTTGTATATAACAAAGACCTACTTGATGGAATAATATACGAATCAGTTTTTGATTAATGGAGTTACTGCCTGGCCTGACATTCGCAAGTCATTTGTGATATATAGTTTCGTATTGTTGGTGTTGCGTTGTCACTTTAGATCTTCGTTGCACTCTCAATTATGATCATCTCATACAACAATATAACCCTTAGTGCATAATAACGTATATAGCCTCTAGCATGTAATTGATATACAAATTTTTATCGATTCTTCAATGTAACTTTTGTATGGTTTGCAAATGCATGCAATATCACTTCGACGAATTTAATAATCCATAGCATCCTTTGAGCATTCTTTTAAATGCAGTCTTTGAATAGTTTTAAACTCTCCTTTACATTACACTTTCACCGCTTGGATTTATTTAAATTCTTCATCACCCTTTTGAGGGAACCTTTGTTGCTGCCTTTGCAAATCCTTTTGTGACGCAAAGTATTATCCCTCAAGGCAGTTTATGTTGCTTTTAAAGGTATTTATATGCAATGTATATCCCTTTGAATGACATATGTTTCATCACAACATCACTATGCATGATAGGGCATTGCTTGTGTAATTCTCCGACCATGTGTGTTTGTATTTGCATCCATTTGAATATGATGCTTAGTTATGTGACGCTTGTCATGGGCCAACGTTTGTTTAATGTTATATATCCATATTATTTTTGCGTGAGGCCAACCATAATTGCCATTTTTGACATATTTTCTTTGGAGGCTCTTGTACAATTCTTCCAACAACGCACTATACGTACTAATATATCTCTCCCACATAACACTTGATTGCATATTTTGACACAACTTTGTATTTATTGTCTACGCTCGTCATAACTTTCAATATCCTTTCTATGTATGTGATGCTAGTTCATGCGCTGCCCACTATGGTTCACATTGTATGGTCTTGCGCACCCTTCAATGCATTCTTTGTATAGTAATTCTAGCACAATGCCTTTTCTTCAATGTTGTCAATCTAGGTCATAAAATTCTTCCACTCATTAGCCCATGCTTTTGTCAAACAAGGTCCAATGATTCTTTCAAACTTGACTGTCTTCCCCATGGATAAATCATAGTTGCACCATTATCCACGATGTCATTGTGTGTGCATGAAAATGTACATACAAGACAGAGTGCGTCGAGAAAGATGTACTTCAGCTTCAATAGTGTGAAATTAAATAACTCACAATTGGTTCCACTATTCTTGGTAATTTGGTCATTGTCTAGAATATGGTAACATAGCCATGTCTCTAAAAAGAGATTAAACTCCGTAACTTCTCATTTTGCTGATCCATTATCTAACAACCTTCCATTTTGAAGTTTAGGTTCCTTATTCTCTTACGTGGTGGATTGTATGGTCCAAAATCATAGTGTTCTAGAATGTGAATGATCCCACCAACCCATCTTTCACATGCATGGTAGATGTTATCCACAAAATTATGGAACCAATACCATTGGATCAACTCCTCTTGAGCATTATTGATAATGACTCCATTCACTCCTTCAACCGAATAATTTTGTGTCATTGCCCGAGTCTCCACAAACAAGGACATCCTTGGATAACCACCCCTTTCTTCTTCTTTCTCATTAGATAGGTAATGGTTTTTCCTTTACCACCCATTTTGGGAAGCACATCAAAGGCCATACCACCACTAAAGATTAACTTCATGCCAATCTCATTACACAAGGTATGTCTTTGGTGAAAAATTGGAAGAAATCTAATTCCCCACACTATTTCAATTTAGAAAATAGTTCTGCTTGCACTGTTGGTGCATCTCGCTTGTCCAAATAAAAATTGACTCTATGGGAACATTGCTCTAATTCCTCCTTTATATCACTTTGACATCAACCCCTTCATAGCATAGTTCAAGACATTCTCCATTACTGACATTGCATATGCAATTATAATATATGTTATTAAGATTGTGTAATACAACGTAAGCTTTACAAACTTAAGCGTTAAGGCCTAAAGAGCTCAAAAAAATAATGAGAGATTACAAAAATTAGTTAGTTAATCTAGACAAATCTAGTATAAGTACTTTCACCACTTCCAATAACCCTGCATGCACAAGTCTAATATATGTTAGTAAGATTGTGTAATACAAAGTAAGCTTTACAAACTTAAATGTTAAGGCCTTAAGAGCTCAAAAAAATGAGATATTACAAAAACTGGTTAGTTAATCTAGACAAATTTAGTATAAGTACTTTCACCACTTCCAATATAACAAGGGTGCCTCAAAGGGTTTCTTAATAGAACAATTTGCAGTGCATTCTATGGTGTGTTTGAAGAGTCAATTGTGAAAGCATTGGTGAAGCCCGCCTTCAACCAACTTTAACACTTGAGCACATGGAATGACATTGATATAGTATGCGATGTCTTAATATGATAATGCTATTGAAAATGTTAAGAAATTCTCATGAAAACTAAAACTAAAAAATGCACCTTAGATGATGATGGTTAGGTGACAATATGGCTAGGGTTATATCCATAATCATGATGATCTAGGATTTCAAAGATGCATGAGTAAAGTAGTGCTTCACAAACACTAATGTAGTTAGAATGAAGCCATGGCCATTAACACAAGATACCTGTACTCCTTTGCAACGCATACTATAAAAGGATAAAGCTTGAGGGCGAATGAGGCTTATAATACCTTATTAGGGCAACCACACCCTAAACCCTAATGCATCAATAAGATCAATATCCAAGATAAAACATGAGGAATAAATGTAATATGCATCATGAAGACATGCACATCAATAGGGTTTAATGCATAGTTTTAAAAATCGGCCTGTTCAGACTGAAAATCGGCCAAACCGACCGGTTTGTCACCTAATTTGTCCTAACCAACTGATTCCAACACTAACTGGCCGAGTCGATGCGCGCGGGCTAGTTTAGCACCTAATTGGTCCTGACTCCTAACCGATTGATTCCAACACTAACTGGCTGAGTTGACGCGCGTGGACTTGGGTGGATTTGTGGGGCTCGTAGATGGTTCCTTAACGTGGTTTTTTCCTAACCATGGACAAATTTCCCTCCAAATTTGCTCACTTACAATTATAAAAGCAAGCCCAAGCTCTCATTTGTCTCACACAATTGATTTCAAGTTTTTGAGAGTTTGAGAGCTTGGGCAGTGCTGCAAGAACCTTGAGTTTTGGAGCAACAACAACAAGTTTGGAGGTTCTTTGTCATCTTGGAGGAGCTTTCAAGTGTAGTTGGCATCTTTGGGAGGAGACTTCATCAACTAGTTTTCATTTCCAACCTTCAAGGTATGATTTTTCCCAAAAAAAATTCCAGATTTATTGATCTTTGTTTTTAATTTTTTCCCCTCTTCCAAATTTCAAGTTAAAATGCATTAAGGAAGAACTAGAAGGACAATAGTTGATCATAGGTTTTTCATTTTCCTATTTTATTTGCAGATCCCCTTCATTCAAAATTTGAAATTTCACCATCCATTATGGCCCCAAAAGCCAAAGATGCTACATGGGTTCACTGTGATGTTGTTGATGGCAAAATTTTGTGCAAATATTGCAAGCACCCAATGAGGGTAGGGGGTATTTATGGATTGAAACAACACTTGGCTGGTATAAGAGGCCAAGTAACCCCTTGTGGTGCACCAAATGAAGTCATAGGGCCTATTAGGAAAGAATACCTTGAAAGGTTTGAGAAGTATTAGGAGGCAAAAGCTAGCGAAAAGGCTATTCAAGATGAAATTGCAAGGAAGAAGGAACTTGAGGAAGCTATGGCTAGGAGAGAGAAAGAAGCAAGTGGGTATGATGATTTTGACTTTGAAGACTCCTCCAATCCCCAAGAACCCTTCCGTTATGTTCCTCCCTCCCTTGGGTCTCAACCTCAAGGCCAAGCCAAAGGTAAAAAAGGATGAACATTAAGTGCTATTTTACACCTTCCTCCACCTCAGCCTTTGCTAGTGCCACTGCCTCCCAACCAAGTCTAAGTCAACCCACCTTGGATGCTCATTGGAAAAAGTAGTGCAAATGTGTTTATTTTGAATACGTTGCTAGATGGTGGTATGATGCAGATATCCCCTTTAATGCTGCTCGCTCACCTTACTGCCAAGCTATGTGGGATGTTGCTTTTGCTGCAGGAAAGGGCTTTAGAGGCCCTACTATGCATGACTTGAGGGGAAGACTCGCAAAAAGAGATTGAATCCATTGGAGATTATTTGATTGAATATAAAGAGACATGGAAATAGGTTGTTCCATCATGTCAGATGGATGGGTTGATGGAAAAATCCACACTATCATAAATTTGGATGGGTTGATGGAAAAATCCACACTACCATAAATTTTTGTCTCTTTCCCTCAAGGAACCATGTTTTTGAGATCGATTGATGCATCTAACAAGGTGAAAGATGCCAAACTATTATTTGAGCTTTTGGATGACATTGTTACATCAGTGGGGGTACATAATATTGTGCATGTCATCACTGCTAATACCTCAAATTATGTTCTTGCTGGAAAGATGCTAGAGGCTAATTACAAGACCATATTTTGGACCCCATGTGCTGCACATTGCATAGACCTCATGCTTGAGGACATAGGAAAAATAGAGTTGGTGAAGAACATTGTAAAGCATGCCAAGAGTATCATAAAATACATCTACAACCACTCATGGGTGTTGAGCCTAATGAGGAAAAACACTAGTGGCAAGGAGCTTGTTAGGCCTGCCATCACAAGATTTGCAACTCATTTCTTCACATTGTTATCTCTCACTTCCCAACAACAAAACTTGCAGAAAATGTTTTCCAATGATGAATCAAATTCATCTTGTTGGGCTCGTAGAGCAGATGAGAAAGACACCAAAAAGAAAGTTTTTGATAACACTTTTTGGAAAAAAGCAACAAAGGTTGTGAAAATTGGTGAGCCCCTTGTTAAGGTGTTATGTTTGGTAGATGGGGAAAAATTTGCCATGGGCTACCTCTATGAGGCTATGGATTAGGCAAAGGAGAAAATATGGGCAACCTACAAAGGCAGAGTAGGTAAATATGGGCCTATTTGGGAGATAATTGATAACAGATGGAGCAATCAACTCCATCGTCCTATACATGCAACTGGGTATTTTGTGAACCCAAAGTATCGTTATAAAGCTAAGCTAGGAGAAGATCATTTAGAGGAGGTTAGAGATGGGTTGTATGAGTGCTTGGAGCACATGGTACCCAATGAGTCGCAACAATTGGAAATACATCAACTCACTGCTTTTGCTAGGGCCATAGGCACATTTGGCAAAAATCTGGCAAAGATTGCAAGAGAAGTGGATCAACCAGGTAAGAAATTCCAATTTATTTGTTTTTATTTTTGTGAAGTTCAATTGTTTAAAATTGAAGTTGTAATTTGTATTTTGTAAATTGTTCAAAGTTCAAAGTTTCAAACTTACCATTTAAATTGTTGAAAAATGAACTAACTCTAGTCTTTGTCTTTGCAGCACATTGGCGGTAGTCATTTGGAAGCCAATGCCCTCAACTGCAAAAGTTTGCAGTTAGAGTTCTCAGCCAAACTTGCAGTGCTTTTGGGTGTGAGTGCAATTGGTCTGTTTTTGAACAAATTCACCTGAAGAAGAGAAATCGTTTGGAACAAAAACAATTGAATGATCTTGTCTTCATGGAGTACAACCTTCGACTAAGGCGCAACTAGTTGCTAAACAAAAGACCTGATACAGATCCCATTGTGTTGGATGATATTTATCTATCTTCAGAATGGGTGGAGGAGTCTCATCCAACTGAGTTTGATGCTGATTTTGATATTGATGCCATGGAGTTGGGGGGTGTTGATCCCAATGCAGATTTGGTAGTTGAAGGCAGTGAACCACTAGGACCAAGCATGGCTCATGGTATTGGTGAGGGCAGCAATAGTCGTGCAACTCGGCCAACTCGTGCTTCTAGTTCTACTAGGCCTTGTATTGCTATTGAGGCTGGAGAGGAGTGTGAGGAGTCCTCAAACTCTGACCCAGATGATGTTTATGTAGCTCCTGCTGATGATCCCATCTCTAGTAGTGGTAATGAGTTTGATGAGTGATCATGTTGATCAATGATTTGTACTTTGAGTTTGAGTTTGTACTTTGTACTTTTAGTAGGCTAGTGGCCTAATAACTTGAGTTTTAGCATTGTTTTTGGACTCTAGAGGCCATTTAGAGCCTCATTGGTTATATATTTTGTGGATGATATCATTGATATGTATTGCACTTGAGTGCCATTTTGATATATGCACCCTTACATCGTATATAGATGAGAAGAATTTCCATATTTTGTTTCTATTGGTTTGGAATCATGGTTTGTAATAAAAAAAAGGAAGTTTTTTCATTAAAAGATAAATATTTTATAGGTTTTTTTCCATTCCCAGTTTATTGAATCCGGTTTGATCTGGTTCTGGTTCGAATCACGATTAGATAGGCAACCGGTTCGATGTCTGCTTCCAGTTTTTAAAACTATGGTTTAGTGGCAACTAGGTCATTGGGAGAGTTGATGAATTGAAATCATGAACATAATCCTTGAGTCTTGAAAAGCAAAGGGGGACCCAAAATTGAGAAGTAGTTGAAAATTTTTGGGTGTTGTAGCGACTACAACACAAGGTTGTGGCTACCTCAGATTGCTTTCCCTTTGATGTGTTGCAATGTGTGATCAAATGACTTGCCTCTCTCCTATTTATGTGCTTCTTGGTGCAACAAATAACCCTCCAAAGGGCACTTTTCAAGCTAAGCCGACTTGAACAACTTATCAATTAGCCCACCACATATAAATAAAAAATATTTTCTCTCATTTGATCAATGCCTCCATGGTTGCCTTATTTGCCTCTTTCTCCATTAAGGGTGATTTACTTGCAACAATGGTCAAATCATCAAAATACCTCTTGGTTTTGTGCCCACAACTTTGGGTGTGAAACCCATTGCTTGGGTACTTCACCCACAAAATTCCTTTTGTGGTCAACCTCACACAAACCCAGTACCCAGGGTTGTGGAGTACCTCCCAAGCTACATAAATCAACATAGAGGACAATAACAGGGTGGTTGTATTCTCTCAAGAAGAAGAAGTTGACCATGATGTTACTCTTGGTTTAGGATTATCTTAGAAAGGAGGAGGTGACATTGTTGAGATTGTTGCTTCAATTGTTGGAGTTTTTTGAGATGCATGAGAGGGATTCTTGTGCGCATAATTTGAAGATAACCCTTTATGGGTTTTGTTACCTTTACCATGAGCTTGGTATTTAGGATTGATGAATTGAGATGTAGGCATATTTTTATCTTTTGTTTTGATAGATCAGGTCCACTTGCCTTGGTCTTGTATGGAGATGTGATCATCCTTGCAAGTTGTCTTGAACAACCAGTGATGTGGTGTTTATAGATTTTAGCCTATGAAGTTGATATGGACAATGTTGGAGTTTGGCACGCTGTTGATAGTCCTAGGCTATGTTCATTCAAGTTCACATTTAGTGTTCTTTGGATGTTCAAGATGTTGTGATATTATCTTGCTTTGTTGGATACAATGAGATCTCAATGGCTTCCAATTTCTGTGTTTTAACACAATGAAAGACTATGGTGAGCCGAGATCTGAATTTTGATGAAGACGTGATGTCCTTAAGATCATAGGTATCTCCTTCAATGATTTTGAAGGGAGTGAGGAGGTTGTTGTTCTGGAGGCTACTTTAGAGCTTAGAGAAGAGTCAAATCTAGGTGTGGACAAGGTGAGAGTGGGGGTGGACATGCCTTCACCTTCGACTCTAATACATAGAAGCCGAGATGGCTTACCTAGATATTATAGGATGCATAGGAACATGTAGAAGTGCCTAGACCTTCAGTGAGGAAAAGTATACCTCTTAGGAGATATATTGACCATATGGAAATGGATTCCACTTGTGAACCTTCCAATTGCTTTGAGGAGGTGAGGTGTGCTACCTTAATGGAGGAGTCTGATAATTGGGTGACACATGTTTTTGAGGAGCTAGTGGTTGATTTCGAGATTGCAACAAGTTTAGATATGTAGATGGTAGTTTTGGTTGAGTTGTAGAGGGAGTACACTAGTGATGGTGAAAACAATTTACTCATAGAGAGGGAGTGTTAGCTTTCAAGGTTACTCTAAAAGTGACTACACCATGCTTGGGGATGTTTTGTGTGATGTAGAGTGCATGGTGTATGGATGAACCTTGGTTGTATTGTGGTGGACATACACATTGGAGTTGGCTTGCTCATTAACTTCTATGCCTTCTCTTGATTCTAGTGTGGCATTCATCGTTAGAGCATTTTAGACCTATGAAGGTTGGTGACTTCATGTAGCCAACACATGGAGGGTGGTTGCTTGCTTAAGAGGATGTCCTGCCATGAAGGAGGAGTGTTGGGCATTTTGGAGGAGGGTGTTGAGTCCTAGATTACATGGACATACTTGGTTGCTTGCATGGAGGCTTGTGCTTGACTTGGGTATGCCTGGGTTGAGCAGTGTTCATGTAGCTGAGGTGGATTCAATGGTACACATGACTTAAGAGGGAGTGATGGAGCATAGAGACCTATATAGGAGCATTAGACCTCGCTTGAATGTTCAACCTTGGAGCCTTGCTTGCTAAACGTGCATGCCTTTGAGCTTGTCATGTGTCATCTAGAGTTGCAGCACTCCACATGTGAGCCTGGTCTTCCATATTTACTTCTGCCATCACGATCTTGTGTGTGTCATTCAATTCATGTGTTAGAAAATAGGCTGCCAAGCATCATAGTCAGGGATCTAGCTTGTTGGCATGTATTGTGCTGTCAAACTGAAGCCTAAAATCTGTGTGTCTAGCTTGAATGTTGGTAATGGAGCTGATCTTATGTTTTGTTGGATCTGCAGCTGCATTTGCTGAAAGTCGGCATTTCTTTAATCATCCTTAGGTGCATTTGCTTACTCTCAAACATATCTTTCATCATCTTTTGTTGAAATTCCTGGCTGTTGAGCTGTTGTACTGTTCACCTCGTTTTACTAAGCATTGTGAAGCATTACAAATTGTTTATTATTTATCAGTCACACTAGTCACAGGAAATAATGAACGTGTAGACACCATCTAACTGATATGGTCATGCCAAAATGGAATATAAATCTCTGGAAACATTTGTTCCATTGTGCAATCCCTCGAGTTAGAGAGCTTGCTTCAAGAACTGTACTAATGTTTCAGCATAAGATACATGAATATAAACGCTGCTATGTTTGATCCAGCATGCTAGTACATTTATTTAATTTTTTTATTATCATGGATAGTATATTTTGATGTATCTGCTATTTAGGAATTTTAATTTCATCTCCAGTTCTAAGTAGTAAATTGCTTTATATACAGGAAATATGCTGAATGTAATACTTTTCCTTTTGTAGATTTCGTTGTTGAAGAAGTATGAGAGAGAAAGGAAGCTTGTAAATCTACCTATGATGGCAGTATTGGATGGATTTCAGAGAATTTTTTCAGCGGATTTTGGACCAGTGAATCTTCTGCGTGCTGCTGCATTTAATGGTGTTCAAATTTTGGGCCCTCTTAAGAAGCAGATAATTTCTTACGCTATGGGTGAGCAAAAGCTACCAATGTTTCCTTTTAATCACAACAGAGTTGTAGATTATTGACGAAGCTACATTTCCATAGATTAAGCAATATTTAAATATTGTAAATGTTGTGAAGCAATTTTATTATCATTTGTACAAATGCTTCATAAAAGTGAATAACGCTGGTGCTTTGTTTTTCTTGCGCTCAATAAAGGCTGTCTGAAGGTGGCACTATTACCAGAATAATAGTAAATTTCCATATGACTGTTGTAAAGATCATGTTTCCATTACTTGTAGACCATTGCTATGGAATATTACTATGGAAGGTTATTTGCACAATGTTTATGGACTCTTATGTCCATCAACCTGCAAAATGTGGATTTTAAAGATGAAATACACAGTTTAGATCTAATGCTTTTATCATGTAATTTTTTCAGTACTAGAGATAATTCCAGGGGCTTATCAGTAGTGAATCAAATAGTAGTGATTCATCAAGATTAATTTTACAAAGATATAGATAGTGGTTGTCCAGGGAATATAAGATTCTTGCAAACAAATCTTAAGCTAAAAAGTGCCCTATGTGGAGAATTTTTTTACATCTGGCCAAATAGTTGCAATGCTATGTACCTTTATACCAAGGATGCTTTGTTGTACAAGGAAAGCACAACACGAATATTTTGTGCTTCTACTTATAAACTATGACTACGTCGAAGATATGGTTGTTGCTGGTTAGAGGTTGGAAGATTTGGGAGCATGTAATGTTCAATTCTAACCCAAGCACCTGGGTTATATTTTCCTAGCAAATCAGATCTACTGACTAAAATCACTGCTAGAGTTTTAACTTAAATATTCAACAGAAGCAAATTAAATGACCAATCTCAATCACATAATACAAATATTCTACCCAATCAATAGTACTTCATTAAAAATGACTTCATAACCTACTCGGATTTCCTTACTAGGAAAATGGCCCACTAAGAAAGTTACATATACAACAATGAACCTGGCTATGATCCAGCGGATCAAGCCCTAGATCCATCCTTCAATCCATCCTAGATGATCTGGATCTCTCTTGCTACTCCTGGTACCTTCCTTAGACCCAATGCACTTGAGTGGAAGTCATTTTCCATCAAATGTTGCGAACATTGCGATCGGGATTAAATCGGTGAGGATCTGAAATAGGAAAAAATCAGTAAAAATTGGCAAAAATTTAACAAAATTTAAAAAAAAAAATACAAAATCAAGATTTTTTGGGAAGAAACCGTGGCAAAATGAAAAAATTGCTGATTTAATCGTTTCAAGCAAAAAATCGCAATTTTCGCAACCTTTTTTTTCCATCCAACCATTGAGATCTCACTCTCACTGTTTTTTGCTCAATATGTCTTTTTTGTCTTCTCCCTTCGGCTAGCATTTCTTTTATAAGCTTGAGTTATGACTAAACTCACAATTCTAATCTCCAAAGTAATTGATGGTTGAGATTAGATCTCACTTCACATGAGATTGATAGTTGAAATTCATCTAATTCACTAATGCAAAAATCTTTGATTTTATTAGATTAACTCTTTATCCTATAAAATGAGATCGCTTTAATCACTAAAGTAATTGCTTAAGGGTGTATTAGGCAACTTCTACACACCTAGACACGTAGGCCTATGCAGAAGTACATTCCCAAACTACAAACATCGACATGTAATTGAATGTTGGTGGTGTTATAAAGGTAAGAAAATATTTTGTCGAATACGGAAGTTATAAAATATTTATGCCTTTTGTAAGATTAGCAGGGATATTCTACGTTTCTACTTATAAGTTGTCTCTATATTGAAGGGAGTAATTGTTGAAAATGTAACTAGGCTCGGTCTTCATAATTATCATTGTACTTGTGTCAATATGTATTTCATGTAAAAACAAAAAGAAGAGAAAGAAATGTATCATCATTATTATTTGAGAAAAGTCTTTCGGTAGAAATCACATAAGAGAAATTTTTGGCCGACGTGTTTCGAACTAAGTGTGGTTCATCATCAAGACAAGATGAAGACGCAGACCATGGCAAAAACTTAAATAGAGAGCAATGTAGAGATGATAATTTCAAGTAATGGCTATATTTCAACAATAATGTTTAAATTATGATATTAATTCATAAATATATTAAAAAATATATATTATTAAGTAGCGACTATGTGACAAAAAATGTAGAGTCCTTGACGAGGGATCTGTATGGCCAACATGGAGATTTTTATTTATTTGTTTTATATATATTTATATTTCTTTAGACTTGTGTATACTTTTGTTTTATTTATTTATTTTCCATAATTATTTATATTTATAAATGATCTTGTCTCGATTAGGGCTTGACTCCCTTTTAATAATTTTTGACCTCCCTCCCTTGCTTAGAGCTGATTAATTTTTTTTTTAAATCAGCGATAGAATTTTTTAATAATATTTTGTTTTTAATAAATTAATTTAAATATTATTTTTCAAAAACTAGTTGTTTAATATAGTCGTTACTTATTAATATTTTTTTTAATAAATTAATATCATAATTTAAATATTATTTTTTAAAAACTGGTCATTTAATATAGTCTTTACTTAATAATATTTGTTTTATTAAATTAATATCATAATTTAAATATATTTTTCAAAAACCAGTGGTTAATATAGCTATTACTTAATAAATATTTATTTTTAATATATTAATAAATTAATATCATAATTTAAATATTATTGTTGAAATATAGTTGTTACTTGAAATTATCATCCCTACATTGCTCTCTATTTAAGCTTTTGCCATGGTCCACCTCTTCATCTTGTTCTGATGATGAGCCACACTTGTTGGTTTAAAACACGTTGGCAAAAAAATTCTCTTATATGATTTCTATCGAAAGACTTTTCTTAATTGATTATGGATCACCGAAGCCTGAATTTAAAAAAAAATCATTATTATTATTTTCATTAGTCAAGCATGTTCTTCATGCTTCTAGCATTTATTGAGTCAAAATAAAATTTGTCATGAGTCAACCTCCCATTTAGACTTCTTGAAAGAAAAAGAAAATTATTTTTATTTGAGTCAAAGGTGTCAATTTGTCCTCCACAAGATCAAGTCGGCTCAGAATGGCACCTATTCAACCTCTTGGACAGCTATAAATACATAGCAATTCGATTTCATTTGGACATTAATCAATCTCATCGACTTTTGCGCTAACAAAAGAAAAAGAAGACCTGCGAAAGACAAGAGAAGAAGAGTGAAAGTCAAAGCAGAGAGAGTGAAGGTCAAAGAAGGAAATTTTAGTGTTCTTGTGCCCTAATTCTGTCACACATGCGAAGTTTCAATTTACAATAGGACCGAAAATTTTAGAATTACTATAGGGGCTAAAAATTCAGAGTCTGATCAAATTCGAAGAGCATTGGCCTGTGTTGAATTCGTTGGATTTAACTTGCTTGAGGAAGGTTTGAAGGAGGGCTTACTTGGTTCTTGTGCAAAGTCTTGGTCTTGGTTTTTGGGTCTTGGATATCTCACTTTGATATGATTCTATAAGAAGAAGAGTTGTTTGGGTTTTCCCCCTTGTGGGGTTTTGCCATGGCTTGGAGCCTACATATTTGTCTTCTTTGTCTCTTGTGATTTTCATGTTTTATGTTTTGGCATTTGTTTGATGAAGGGAACATAATAAAAGATATAAGAAACCAACAAATATTCGCATGCAATTATCAAGAGAGAGAAATCAACCCTAATTTGTAGCCTTTTTCTTTCTCAACATGGTTTCAGATCTTAGGTGTGGAAAAAGCAGCTTGAACACTTTTATTGGCTCATTTGAAGGCATCTCTACAACAATCATCCTATGATATTTACATCAACTACTTTGGAGGACATCATTTTCTAAGGGCATCAGGAAGAAGACTCAAAATACCATCATTCACTCTTAAAGGGAACTATTGTAGCAACTATACATATCTCTCTCTCTATCATTGAACACTCTTGGTCACCTGTTATCCTTCATTGAAAATGTCATCATAACAACTTGAAGATATCATTGTACTAGCCATCCTAAAAGACATCTTTGTTGCAACCATCATTTAAGGACACCTTTGAAGATTCTTGGAAGCACCATCAACATTCTTAGAAGCATCATCATCATTCTAGCACTTCCCTCCTTTGACAAATAAATACTTTACTATACTCGATGTCTCAACCTTAAAATCAAATGACACCTTTTTGTAAGGAAGATAACAAACTTGATGGAGCATCAAACTTCAAAGCTTGGAAGAAGAGAATTGATTTGGTTCTCATAGAAAATGAAGTCATGGATCATGTTCTTGGCAAAATTTCAAAACCAGACGCGGACAATACTCAAGAAGTGGCCAAGTACAATAAGGGAGAAATAAGGGCTTAAAGAATTCTCGTTTAGTCCATCAAAGGTCATCTTATTCCCTTTGTTGCAGATTTGGGCACATCGAAAGAAGTTCATGACAAGTTGGTAAAATTATACTCTATCAATACTATAAGTTAGAAGATATCCTTAAGGAATCAACTTTACAAAACAAGGTTATCAAAAGATGAAGACTTGGCCTCATACCTTACGAAATCTCGAAATTGACAGATCAACTTCAAGGGCCTGGATAAGTCATATATGATTTCGAATTAACTACTTGCGTACTCAATGCTCTACATCCAGATTGGAGTAATTTTGTAACCAACATTTATTCAAGAAAAGATACTCCAACATTCGATGAACTATGCACCTTATTGTGTTCTAGAAGAACCAAGATTGAAACCCAAGGATGACATCAAACCCAACAATGAATAGTCTCAAGCTTTTGCTGCTAGATCAAAGAAGTTTGGAAGATTTGAACGTCATTGAAAATACTACAACAACAACAACAACAATAAGCCACGTGGAGTGTTAATTTTTCTTAAGGCTATATTTTTTTTTTCTTTGATAATTGCATTTCAACATTTTCATATTAAATTCACCCCATGACAACTTAACATTATTCATATTTACAACATTATTCAGAAGCATATGCAATTATATAGAAATAACAACATCATCATCAATGCAGTGGAACATAAAGGAACAATAGAAGAAAAACATTCACACATAGAGACACCAGGATTGGTCGGAGACAAAGACAAAACCCAATATGGGGAAAACCCTTTCAAATTCTTCTTATTAGATTGTCATTGAATGATTCAACAAAAGAGAGTACAGTGAACTGTATCTTCATCCATACAAATATCCAGAAAAATCAACTAAATAATATCATGAGATGAACCCAACAATGCCAATAATCAAAACCTTGATTCAAGAGCGTGCGGTCAACTGTCACTATCTGTGGTCAACTATTGAGCCTTGCGGTCAACGAACGAAAATTGCGGTCAATTGAAAAACCAAACCCTAGGTCCCAATCACACCTAGAGAGTGACATGTGTGTGACTAAAACCCTCCAACCACACGCATGAGCTTGTGATCCTGCGGTTATGACCGAAATCTGCTTGTGTCATGCCTGCAGTTGTAAACCAAAAACCCTAGTCACATGCAAGCTTTGGACCTTGCAATCTCAAGCTTGTACGAGTGGACTTTCCACAAACTATTTCAGAGATGTGCGAGCCAAACCAAAAAAAGAAGAATGATGATCATAATGATGATGTCCAAATGAGGTTGAGGTCACTTGTATTTATATCCTTCCAAGGGGGTCTAATTTGCTCTAGGGTTGACCTAATCAAAAGTGCACATGTGGGATTTAATTCAGAAATACATTTTCCCTTATCCAAAGTGAGCACTTCAATAGTCAAAATTGGTCCTCTTGAAAAGAGGACTCTCATCCCATGGTTGGAATTTATCACTGAGCTACCAAATTAACACTCCCTCTCAACTAGGGAAAAAATCCAACTACATTATGTAATCATCGCAAGTATCAATTCATATCTTGTCAAGTATTTCGTCATCAAATGTCATCACTGCTCATATCGTTTTATCTCTGCCTTTTCCTATTGATCTCTTATTTTTTCTTTCTCATATGGTGAACATTATCGAATCTAAAAGAAGAGGAATTTGACATCAGAGAGGAGCCTAAGCTACCACTCTCTATCACGTCGGAGAGCACATCTCAACCTAAGACTACATCAGGGAGCACATCTCAACTCAGAATCACTTCTAGCAGGGAGCCCAATGCTACCACCCAGGAAACATCAGAGAGCTTATCATCAAGGAGCACATCTCGACCTGGAACCACATCGGGGAGCACATCTCAACTTGAAATCTCCTGGGGGAGCTAAAAATCTTCAACCCCACAGTGAGCAATATGTGATATAGGGGAGCACATCTCAACCCATCTTATTACCCACTGATCTTCCCAACAATGACCCTAAAAAGTCATGTGGTTGAAAACCTGCATCATAATCAGCTTGGGTTGTACAGCCCCAAGTACACTCTCAACCCGTTGGCTAGATCGGGAGTGGTATTCCCAACAAGCCTAGCTTGTGGGTATGATGCCAACTGGGGTATACTTTGCAAAGACCAAGATAGGGGAGCAACATCTCCAACCATATGGTTAACATATATGGGAGAAACATCTACGACCCTATTGTCCAAAGATCCCTCAACCCAGGAGCCCTCCATCTCAATTCCTCACCCTGGGAGCTCAAACAGGGGGGAAGAGTTGGCTCAGTGTTCTCTATCAATCTTGCTCTCTATAGAGAATAAACATATCATCGTGCTCATATTTGGCACCTTCTTAATCATCATGACACAATAGTAGCGATATCTTGTTCATGTAGAACATCAAATCAAATATTATATCAAATATATATATATCACAAAAAGGATACTTTATTCATCCTCCCTCTCATTGGGATGACAACCACAAGCCTAAGCTTGTCTCATACAATAGTGATGTCTCAACATATGAAGAGATCTCAGTCTCAACTATATACAGGTTTCTTTGCTAACTAGATTCCACTCAATATTATCGCAATGTATCCTTGTCATATCCAAAACTTGCTCAAACAACTCTCTAAAGAGATTCTTTAACTTTCATCACGACTAGCCATGCAAGCAACATCATATTCAACCTCGGTCATGCTTAAAGCAACTTCTCATCCAAAAATATCATGGAAAATCTCATGTTAAGGCAACACCCAAATGTGCTCATCTTATCCATAACAATCCCAAACAACATCAATACATCCATGTAGTCACATATCTCAGACCAGAAATTGATCATCCCATGCAAATATCTCGAAGTGTGCTTGACGAAAACTCAATGTGTATGAAGAGGTTCAATCATGAATTGACTCAGATTTTATGCAAATCATATGAATGTACGGACGAGTGTTCACACATAACATTAATGCTTCAATCAACTATGTGCATAATTCAATCAAAATGTCCAAGGATTTGCATTGCCAATTTTCAACAATGCTTCAATAACTTCATGATATAGATTTTTTTTTTCCAAACTTCAAAAAGTAAATAATCATGTCATGATTCTTCATTTCGAACTTCAAAGGTCAACACCCTCTTACTTTGATCACCAGAGGCTCATTATCTGTCAACAATAGACCATCAATATATATAACCAAAATCAAAGCCATACCTTGGACCACTTTTGAAGTAGAGGTTTGGATCGACACATCTTCTTGGCTTCACAAAGTAACTGTCAATGCGGACACACCAAGCTCGGGGAGCTTTCTTTATATATTTCTTTCTGCAAACATAATACTTGACCAAACTAATATGCTCAACCTTTTCATAAATCAATACTATGCAATCAAATTAACTTTGACAACTTATTAGATCAAAACAAATATCAAAATCATAAAAGTTTCTGCCAATATCATTGTAACAAACTCTTTGGACCAAGTGATAGGTAGAGCTCATATCCAAATACAAAGTCATGATTTCATCTATTGTCATGTTAACAAATTGTTATTAAATATCAAATTCCATCTTGCCATCATAACATGAATTGTCATTGGATGCAAATGCAAATACCAAGGGTAAGTCACAACTATTTATACTTCAACCAAAGTGCTAAAGCCAATGAAGTCAATACAAAATCAATGGAAATATCATTGTAACAAACTCTTTGGACCAAGTGATAGGTAGAGCTCATATCCAAATACAAAGTCATGATTTCATCTATTGTCATGTCAACAAATTGTTAGTAAGCAATATCAAATTCCATCTTGCCATCATAACATGAATTGTCACTGGATTGTAATGAAAATACCAAGGATAACTCACAACTATTTATACTTCAACCAAAGTGCTAAAGCCAATGAAGTCAATACAAAATCAATGCTAACCTCAGTCACTAAAAGTCACTATGCCCACATAACACTACTATCAAGGCAAATCATGAGTCATCAAGTACCAAATCAGATCAAAATTCTAACTTGTTACCACTATGAATTCAAACAATCCATAAGCCAAAAACATATTTATGAACCATCAAGCATCATGTCAAAGTTCTAAAGCATCATCAATCATTCAAGCCAATATGCTCATTTATACTAAGTCAACCCAACAAGCCAAATCTTGTCAAACCCTTACAATTGTTATCAAATACTATCATATACTAATGATCAAATCAATAACATACTAATATGCATATTTTGGTCCCCTACAAATACAAGTTTAGTCAACATGTTTATGTTCTCTATAGTAAGTTAAACATTCAAACTTCCTTGCTCATCGAACTTTCTGATGTCTGCTCCATATCTGTAAGACTGTCATACTCTAGGTGCATTCTTGATATTATGCATAAAGATTCATTTTTGTGACCTATAGACATAACCACACCCATAGGATTTCTTCCGTGTTGTTGGAGGCCTATAACCACACTAATAAGCTTGACTCTGTGAAGTTGGGGTTTAGACCAAAGGAAACCCTCTCTTCTCAAACCAGAACTTTATGCAAACCAACAATGTCAAATATTTGTCTATTTATATCCAACAAATTTATTTCAATAGTAAGGAATCTTTCATATATTTAATGCAAATGATGATAGGTGTAGGGATCTTATGAAGAGTCTCCCTCTTAATGAGAAGCCACTTTAGACTTCATCATTATAAACATGTCTATCATAATATTGTTATGCATCAAAAAAATTGTTAGATCATGAAATCAAACTATATCAAGTTCTAAAACATATATCCATCATGGCCATAACATGTTAGCATCAACTACTTCATCATCGCATATCAAACTTTCATCAAGGGTTAGAGTCATATGCTTAGGACAACTGACAGGTATATCATCAAAGATTGTGAAAACAATTTCACTTACATAGCTTAGTCCATCAAGTTAGGGCATCTATATTGTCAAAAATTACTAATCCAAGGTTAACAAGGGGATCTTGAGCAATAATCTTATTGTTACACTTCCATCATCATGGTTTCATGCGTATCACAAACACATATATAAGAATCAATGTGCTACCCTTCTTTATGGGATCATGAAATCCATCATGTCTAAAATGAAATATGGTTGCCAAATATCAAGAACACCAATATATCAAAAATCAATGTTTCTATGTAGCTTTACCATGACTTAATATAATTTAAGATACTTGTCCAATACTAAGTGCACCATCTCATCATAAGTATCATGAATCGAACTTTCATATGCATGAACCATTTGTGAGGGTGACATTCCCATCATACCTTAGGGCTTACCTTGCCATTCAATATTGCAACTGAAACATAATATTGAAATAAAGCACCATACATACCTTGTAGAATTAAAATACATGTGCACCTTGTTATTTGACATAAGCAGATGTAGCACTTTGTCAACTTTTCATCAAGTGCCTCCTTTTCCTTTTCCAGTGTTGGTTCTTCTCTTTTTGCACTAGCTAGATTGTAGAAGGATCCACTTATCACAACTCATTAGGAGGTTAGAAGTATCCAAATATTCAAATAGACATGTAGGAAGTATAAGTAATAATCAAATCAATAAAAAAAAAGTAAAGGCATAAAGAAGTAACATAACTTGAAAGAGTACTTTTCTTTAATGAGAGGTGATCATTTCCCTCTTGAACCATCTTTCAAGAGTCATGACTACCCATTATCCATTTGACAATGTTGCCTTCAATATTTCATCCAACTTCATCAACAACCATGCGTAATAGAGACTATCCCATCTAGGGCTTAATCAAATCTGACACAAGTGCTTGATCATCTTCACATTGTTCATGTTAGGGTTTTAAGATTGCATATCTCAAATATTTGTCATAAACCAGGGTTTCTTCGAAACCCTAACCTCATAATATCCATCAAAGCATAATAACTAAATTGCCTATAGTTTCTTTCAAGGCCTAGTATTCTTTTAGGTCTCCTCCATCTTCTCTTGCTTCCATCAAGGGTGTCTTCGTAGGGGTGATCTTCAATGACTTTTCTTCAACTCATCGCTAATACCATGTTAATTTTTCTTAGGGCTATATTGTTCTTTGCTTTGAATTGCATTTTAATGTTTACATATTAAATTCACCCCATAGAAACTTCACGTTATTCATATTAGAACATTATTCAACAACTTATGCAATTATATAGAAAGAATGACATCATTATCGATACAGTGGAACATAAAGGAACAATAGAAGAAAATAATTCACACATAGAGACTCCGGGATTGGTCGAAGGCTAGGGAAAAACCCAGTATGGGGAAAACCCCTTTCAAATTCTTCTTCTTATTAGATTGTCATTGAATGATTCAATGATCCTTATCTTCATCCATACAAATATCCAGAAAAATCATATAAACAATATCATGATACGAACCCAAAAATGGCAATAATCAAAACCCAGATTCAGATGCCTGCGATCAACTGTCACTATTTGCGATCAATTGTCGAACCTTGCGGTTAATGAGCAAAATCTGCGGTTAACTGAAAAACCAAATCCTAGGTCCCAATTGCACCCAAAGAGTGATATGCGTGTAGCTGAAACCCTCCAATTGCACGCATGAGCTTGTGACCCTGCGGTTATTACTGAAATATGTTTGTGTCACGTATGTGGTCGGAAACAAAAACCCTAGACACGTGCGAGCTTTAGACCCCGTAATTTCGTACTTGTGCGAGCGAACTTTCCACGAACTATCTTAGACTTGTGCGAGCCAAACCAAAGAAATAAGAAAGAATGATCATAATGATGATGTCCAAATGAGATTGAGGTCACATGTATTTATAGCCTTCCAAGGGGATCCAATTTGCTTTAGGGCCGACTTGACCAAATGTGCACATGTGAGCTTTAATTCAAAAATACATTTTCCCTTATCCAAATTGTACACTTCAATAGTCAAAATTGGTCCTCTCAAAAAGCGGAATCTCATCCCATGGTTGGAATTTTTCATTGAGCTACCAAATTAACATGGAGACCAATACATTTCCAAAGTGTAATGCTTTGGTTGCAATGAATATGACACTATAAAAGAGATTGTCCCAAGGATTCTAAGAACAAAAAGAACAACAAAAGGAAAGAAGTGGAGCCCACATTGCAGAAGCAGAAGAAGAACCTAAGAAGAAAATGAAGACTGAAGATCATAAGGACCTCTATTATTAAAGGATTTTACTATTACCTGGTTTACAAGTAGTTTATTTTCTCTTTTATTAGATGGTAGTTAGAGTAGAAGTTACAATTACATGTGTAAAAGAGTCTTAGGATTTGCAAATTATGGTATCGTGAAAGGAAGCATATAGCATTGGAAGCATTAGAGCCTACATAATCAATTGCATCTTATCACAAAATGTTGGAAGCAATCATCTAATCATCTAGCAAGCAAGAATAGAAGGTTTTGGGCCATCAAGCACTTTATAGTCATTGTAGCAATTACAAGTTTATCATGATGATCTAGAAGTAGTTGTTTAGCAAAAAAGGACTACGAGGATCTACTTTAGAAGCATAAACATTAGCATAATCAAGGTCATTATGCAACATTATAGAAGTTTCTACAACGTGATATTTTGTTTCAAAAATATGAATGGAAGAATCAAAATAACATGGTAGAAGTATATTCCAATAGAAGAACATCCAAACAACATCGAAGCAATCTAGAAGTATGAAGGTATGGAAATAGTCTAGAAGAAACGTGAAAGCATAAATGAAGGATTTCTCATCATAAAGAAGGAACCTCATCATTCATGGAAATTATTTTCAAAGAAGGTTAAAGTAGCAATTTGTTAAAAAAGAAGTCCACTGAATGACAACATATAAGGAAGAAGTATGCCTATTTTAGAAAAAGGTTCTTCATTGTTTATCTAGAAAAAGACTCATATCTTTAGAGGGAGTTGAAAGAAATAGCATGATGCATATAGATCAAAAATGTACTTTGGAGCATAACCATGATACGTCTTGGTCAGATGGGAAAGTCAAGACTCTTCCTTATGGTTGTTTGATATACAGTAGCATAACGGATTGGTAGAACAAATGTTGACATCACTAATTCATCATTATCCAATGTGATTTCTTGAAGAATGTGAGAAAGTAAGTAATGTTGACTTCAAAGGGAGCTAGAAGCACAAAGTGACGTGAAGAATCTTACAACTTGAAATTTGGAGTAACATCACTTGTTTTGGCTACTCTGATAATGAATGACATCATAATGCTTGGGATATGGTATGAATTCCAGGAAAAATATACAACAAAAGTATGCATACTATAGAGGTAGGAATGGAAACAAATTGATACAAGAAGTCATGGGCTAGTTTGTTGATCACTTGATGATATGATGGGTTCGATACTGATCTAGAAGAAGGTCACCCTCCTTAGTTGGAAAGAGGGAGCTACGATTGGATCTACATTGATTGGTTTGGTAGGTAATATTGTTGAAAAAGTTACTATTGATGATTATTGGGAGATGATATAATTTCTTAAAAAAATGGCATGAAGGAAAAACCCCATCACAAAGAAAGAATATGTGAAGGCTTGTGTGATCAACAATGAAGAAGTTTGGCTCCATTAGATGTTTGATGAACTACTTGATGACATATTGAATCTACGTGAAGATTACAAAGGTATGTGAAGGTTGAAGCTCGTTATGATATGATGTAGATAGGATCCCAACAACTACAACAAATCTCGACAAAAGAACTTGTAGCCAATGCTTTGATGAGTATTTTTGAGACAAACTTAGGCTTGTGGTTATTTCTCCCTATTTGAGAGGGAGTAAGGATTTCCTCCCTGGTTGAGAGGGGGTGAGGATGGACACCACATTCTCCATGTGTCATGCATTATGACTAGGAATAACAATTGCAAGCCTAGTGAAGGCATTGGTAGGGAGAATGGTGTATCAGATAAGCCTATGGGACTGATACTCCTTAAGGAATGATATCTAAGATAGGAGTAGTCCCGAGGACTGATACTCTTTGAGGATAGGGTATACAAGATAAGAGTAGTCATGAGGACCAATTTTTTTGAGGATGGGTGATATCCAAGATAAGAATAGTCTTGTAAGGACATACCTGGCGAACATCCAGAGGGGGTATGTGCCTTGAGAGGCGGTGGTGGTTTCCAAATGTATGCCTTCAAGCATTGTGCTTTGATCTAGTGGAGAGATAGAGCTTGTCAGTCAAGGCCTTTCTATTTTGTAATTGACAATGATGGCTATGATGAGGCTTGATGATGCTTATCAATCCAAACTCTTCTTGTAAGAATATTACAATTTGAGAGTATATTGGTAATGTTGTTGAATCATTATGAATACCTCCCTAGTTAAGAGGGAGTGTTGAAAAAGTAACTCGGTTCAGTCTTCATAATTATCATTGTACTTGTATCAATATGTATTTCATGTAAAAGAAAAAAGAAGAAAAATATCATTATTTTCATTAGTCAAACATGTTCTTCATGCTTCTAAGATTTATTGAGTTAAAAGAAAAAGAAAATTGTTTTCATTTGAGTCAAAGGTGTCAATTTTTCCTCAACAAGACCAAGTCTTCCCAAAAAGGCACCCATTCGACCTCTTGGACCGCTATAAATACAATGCAATTCGACCTCATTTGAACATCAATCAATCTCATCGATTTCTGTGCCAAGAAAAGAAAAAGAAGACCAACAAAAGGCAAGAGAAGAAGTGTGAAAGTCAAAGGAGAGAGAGGGAAGGTAAAAGAAGGATTTTTTTGTGTTCTTGTGCCCTAATTTTGTCACACATGTGAAGTTTTAGATCTGCAACATGACCAAAAATTTCAGAATTACTGTTGGGCCCAAAAATTCAGAGTTTGATTAGATTTGAAGAATGTTGACGAGTGTTGACTTTGTTGGATTTGCCTTGCTTGAGGAAGGTTTGAAGGAGGGATGACTTGGTTCTTGTGAGAAGCCTTGGTCTTGGTTTTTGGGTCTTGGATATCTCACTTTGATTTGATTATATAAGAAGAGGATTTTTTTGGGTTTTCCTCCTTGTGGGGTTTTTCCCAGGCTTGGGGGCTATATCTTTGTGTTCTTTGTCTCTTCTGATGTTCATTTTTATGTTTTGATAATTGTTTCATGAGGATAACATAATAAAAGATATAAGAAGCCAAAAATATTTAGAAGCAATTATCAAAAAAGAGAAATCAACCTTAATTTGCTAGCCTATTGGTTTCTCAACAGTGATTATGGTAGCTATGGGTCAAAAGTTGTGGTAGCATGTAATAGAATGTCAATGGTCTTATATAATTGTAAGAAAATGTATTGGTATATGATAAAAAAATTATAATTGATATAGCAACAAAATAGCAAGTTATTCTAATTCAATCTACACTACCATCCTAATCCTTGCAAACGTTTACTATCTAAGGTTAGTGAAAACCTTCTTCCATGGTTGACACTTCTTTTTGTTATTGACTTATTTTTTTACTCGAGGGATTGATCAAGTGATGAAAGGGAAACAGGAACCCAATTTTGCAAATAGTACAGATATAGAAATCAAAATGGAGCAAAGCAAAGTTCAAAAAGTAAGTAAAGAAAGGGAAAGAGTTTGGACATGAGTTTAAATAAAGACCCAAACAAATTAGGTTGATTTGAAAATTAGAAGTGGATGAAACAAAGTTCGAAAGGTAAGTAAAGAAACAAAAAAAAGTTCAAACCTAAGTTTAAAGAGAGACCCAAAACCTCAAAAGAAAAGTTTGAGTTAAAAGGAAAAAAATCAAGCTTTGAAAGAATTAAGAGAAAAGGTCCAAACCCAAACTAAAGGAAATTTACTCGAAGATGGGTAACCGAGGGTCTTGATTTGACAATTGGACCAATTTTGTATTGGGGAAAAATTTAGAAAATAAGATAAGAAGAGTTGGGCCCGATCCAAAAATCAATGACCGAAATGCTTTAAAAAAAGAAGATTGAGGAAAGAAACCAAAACTTAATGAGGAATACAACTCAAGGAAGAAAATTATTTAATTCAAAAGCAAACACTGGAACACATGAAGGCCCATTTAGCTTTACCACATAAAATAATGAAGCAATGCAACGAGGAAATGAATAACTAAGTTGAATGTATTATCCAAAAGAGGCATATGTAAACTAGTGAAAAGGAGAAGCCCCAAGTTTTTCTCAAATCTTAGGGGGGTTGTTGAGAGAACAATGAAAGTGTTCCAAGGTAATTGGAGACCATATGTTGTAACCTCATATAGTCTCCCTACTCTTTAGGCTATTGCTTGTTAACTGTAGGGGGGAGGCCAGGTGCGTGGGGGGGTCCCTAGGTGATTTGGGGTTAGCACTCGAAACAAAAAATTAAAACCAACAATAGAAATTAATATTATTGTTTAATAAAAAGTATGTCCTGTAACAAGAAGCTAAAGCTATCTTTGACTGTTGAAGATTGATGCAAAAAATTGACACTATGTGGTACACAAATCAATTGAATTCTACAATAAAGTTTCAAATTAAATACAGGGAAACAATAAAAATAAACAAATTGTTAGGGTATTTTTTTACTATAAATGGAGATTTAAAGATTGATTTTTCATGTTCTTAATGTTTCTTAGTGTTTTTGGACTTTTTCAATGCATGGAAAAAAAATTACAAGCAACTAATTTTGTTATAAAATGAAGTTCTAGAAAACTAATTTTGTTGTAAGTTAAAATAAAACTGATTTAAAGTGACTTAAAATCCCTAGCTTATATTCCCATAATGTTTGTCATATAATGATTTCAATATAAGTAAAATTTTCACACTTTTATGTGAGGAGATTAACGTCCACAAATCAACCCATACCTTGATGTAGTTGAATTGATAAGGAGAAGAAAAGGAAGTAAGGCAATATGATTATTCAAATGCTTCCAAGATTGATTAGAATAAAATTACAAGCAAATAAGCGTTTACGATAATATAGAAATATTATACATAGAAAATAATGAGATATTTCCAAAATGAATGCTTGAATATATTTATTACCAAGAGTAGAATCTTTGACAAGTTCGAATATAAAATAATCCTTCATGATATACAATCTTCTAGAATATGGGATTCAGTATCTCAAAAAGGCAAACTACAATCCAACTACCAAACGTACTCAATGTATCTCTCAATGTTGCTCTCCTAAGAAAATAGTAAGTAGTGAAGGGTGTAAGGCAATAGTCATTAAGCTCTAGTGCTCTAATCACTTACAAATACGACCCTTTACACCTCCAATGCTTGCACAATATATAGAAGAGTGACATGATAAGAATATGAGATAGATAGAAATATAGGTAAGAATAATAGTCTCCAATAAAGGTGCTAATATCTTGAGAGAAAATATCATTTGTATGAAGAAATTACTCATGCAAAAGCTCACCCTCCTTTCATAATATTTACCTGCAAGAGAAAATATAGTTGTATATGGCTAATTAACTATGACTAGATTTCAAAAAATATAAGCATGCAAAAACAAGATTCACCATATTCTTTGGAGGTCTTTAGCCTCCCATACTCGCTTTGGATACTACATTGAACTTAGAAGTATGGGGCACTTACAGCCACTAAAATGTGTCCATTAGATGTACTTGTATATAGGTCTCACTTGTTCAAGAACTTGTACTACAAACAACCCTCGAGCATAAAATATATTCGAACACTTGAAAACAAAAACAACAATATAATCCTACTTGCAAAATAAATAGAAAATAATTGGTGCAAAACTGCACCTTGAGTGGGCCCTTGCTCAAGGTCGACCTGTGCCTTAACACTGTGAAGCGATCAACATAGGCTTCAAATTAGAATTTCAGATTCATCCACAACAACAAGTTAATTTGGCAGCTCAGGGATAAATTCCCTCCATCGGACAACGCTCCTCATGTAGAGAAGACCCTCTTTGCCATTGGAAGAATTTAATTTGGTCAAGAAAAATATAATTTTTGATGGAAAACCCACAAGTATACAAAAGTACAGGTCGGCCTAAAGTCATAATTGGGTCTCCAAAGTCACATATGAATACACATCAAGGTCACCTTATTTGGACATCACATCAACTCAACTCATCTTCTCTCTCCTCTTGTGATTGGTTCGTACAGGTTTGAAGCACGGAGTCTGAGCTCACATGTGTGAAGAAAAGAAGGCCAATTCTGATTTTTCTTTGTTGAACTTTGTTTGGGTAATTGTTGACCAAGTTTGACTTGGCATTTTGACTTGCTTTGACTTGGAAGAATCCGATTTTTGGAGGTTGAATTTCTTAGTGAAGTAACCAAATTTTTTTGGGCAGTTTGACTATGGTTGACATAGGTCTATTGATTGAAGTTTGACCACATCTTTCTCTCTCCTTTGACCAAATATTTTTGGAACACTTTTGACTAAAGTTTGACCAACAAAGGAGGTCAAGTTGTTTGACTGCTGACCAAGCTCTTTTGGAGTAGATTTGACTGTTAACGTGTGGATTGGTTAGGGCATCATTTGTTGTTATTGACTACTGTTGAATTTGACAAAAATGCATATTTGACTTGTTGACCAGATTTGAATTTGACGCTCATCTTATGTATATTGGTCAGTTGGTCTCTTGGATAGTCAAAGGATTGACTTTGAATATTTTGGTTATGATTTGGAACATTGTATCTATCCATTGAACATTTGATGACAATCTAATAGAAGAAGAATTTGAAAGTGTTCTCCCCCTTGTGGGGGTTTTCCTTGGTCTTTGACCAAATCCTATGTCTCTTGTTATTTTTGTTGGTTTTCTTCGATTTTATATTGGATTTTACTGTTCTATCTACAATGTCGCATTGTTATTGGAAGATTAAATCTGTTTAAAAGTGATTGCTAATTGAAGAAATAATTGGGATAAGTGATTGTGCTAGCATAGAACAATGGAAAATTAACATGGTATCCGAGCTAAGGTGAAGGCAAGCCCAAGGAGACAAGAGACTAATGCAATCACCTTTGGAGTAATCACTTTGTTAGAAGTTGAAGGAGCCTATTAGACTTGGTCAAAAGTCTACTTCATACTTCAAAGATACACAGAAGCTGGGTGACTCATCAAAATTTTCTACTTGGAAGATAAGGTTGGAAGTGACCTTGGATGAAAATGTTGTTTTGGAATATGTGGAAGGGAATATATCTGAGCCTCCATAGAATGATTATGTTGATGTCAAGGCGAAGTATAAGAAACGTTAGCTTAAAGCCAAGAAAATTATTATTGATTATTTGAATGATCATTTGCTTACTTATATTGGAAAATTGAAGAAGTCAAAGGATATCTATGACAAGGTGGTAGGAATGTTTGAGGTCAATAATTTGAATCATATTTTTTCCTTGAAGAATCAACTCAAGGACATTAGGATGAACAAGGGGGAAATTGTGAAATCATATGTCATGAGGATATCCCAACTAAGGGATCAATTGCAGACTGGTGGAGAGCTTATATCTGATAGAGAGCTAGTGCCCATTACTCTTCAAGGCCTTCATCCTATTTGGGAAACCTTCTTTACATCTATTAGTAAGAATGATAATTTTTCGACATTTGATGAATTAGTTGGAAAATGGACTCAAGAAGAAACCTGGATGATTTTCAGAGGGAGAATTCAAAAGCATGAAGAGGGAGAGCCCTCTGCCTTTTCTTCTCAAGACAAGAAGAAGAAAGGAAGATGGAGACCATATAATACTAGAAATTATTCTCTGGAATCCAAGGACTCCAAGAGAATGTATAAAAAAAGACAAACCTTAATTTGAATGCTTCAATTGCCACAAACATGGTCACTTGCCCGAGAATGTGTGGAAAAGAAAGATTCTCCAAGTTCCAACTACAACAATGATCATGGCTTCAACAACAAAATTTTTAATGATAGAAGAAGAGGAGATGATAAAACAAGAAGAGATGCTCCCGATGCTCGAGAAGAAGGCCATCGTCCTCAAAAGAGTCCATTGAACTCCAAGTATGGAAATAATGTAAATGCTACTCAATCTGAATATATTCTTATTTCTGCTCTTTCTAGTTCCTCTCCTCCATATTCATCTGATGGTTGGTAGACAGTGGAGCTTCTAGACATTTCTCTAGGTACTAGGAAGTCCTTCCAAATATGGTTGAGAGGGAGACTAATATAAAGATCATTCTTAGGGACAACTCTACTTGACCTTTGAAGGGTTTTGGTTCTATTAAATTTTTATTTAGATTATGGGGAAACAATACTTCTTCGTGATGTTATGTATGTTCCAGGATTGAAGAAGAACCTTGTATCTATATATGCCTTGAAAGACAAAGGAATAAGAGTTACCTTCATAAGAGGGAAGGTCCTTACCTAACTTATGGAATCTCGCATGAGGGACACTTTCACCTTGGGATCTAGGATCAAAGGACTCTATAGCAATGGTACATGATAGAAATCATCAAATTCAGCTATCACAAAGAAGGTTCGCACATCTACACTATGAAGCATTGGTTGAAGTAAGGAGGATGGTTTCTAGAATGCCTGGAGTTCAAACTAAGCATGATGGGGTATGTTCAAGATGTGCTAGTGGAAAGAAGTTGAGGGGACTGTTCCCTTATAGAAAAAGCAAGAAAAATGGCATTCTTCAAGTCATTCATCTTGATCTATGTGGACCCATGTCAATAGAATCTTTGGGTGGCTATCTATAGTACATGATCTTTGTGGATGACTTCTCCCAAAAGACATGGATATTCTACTTGAAGCATAAGGACGAAGCATTTAAGATATTCCAGGACTTCAAGGCACTAATAGCAAATAAAATAGGGAAAAGAATCAAGGTCTTCAGGTCTAACAATGGTGGATAATACACTTCAAATGAGTTTGTTGACTTTTGCAAGAAGGTTGGAATCAAGAAGAAGAGCATTGTACCTTATAATCCCGAGTAGAATGGTGTGGATGAAAGAAAGAATAGGACCATCATGGAATCCTCTTGAGAAATGTTGCATGATCAAAAGTTGTCAAAGTCTCTTTGGGGAGAAGCCACTAATACAATGGTCTATGTTCAAAACAAGACTCCTTATCAAGCCCTAGGTGACAAGACTCCTGAAGAGGTGTTCATAGGTGTGAAGCCTAATGTTGGAAATATAAGGATATTTGGTTGCCTAGTGTATTTTCAAGTGCCAAAGGACAAGAGGAACAAGTTGGAAGCCACCATAAAGAAAGGTATGTTTGTTGGGTATTGTGATAACTCTAAATATTTTAGAATATATGTGTATGGTCAAAGGAATATTGATTTTATCTGGGATGTGAATTTAAAATGAAGATGTTGCCCTTGGAAAAGCAAGGGGCATTCCTCCTCCTCCACCTCCTAAGAAGAAGGATGATGACATGGACCTACTAGAAGGTCGTTCTATGCTTGAGCTGAAGACTGATGTTGTTAATGATCCCATGGAGCCTATGGACCCCTAGGATCCTCCTCCATGTTATCCCCCTACTAGGAAGATATCACTTTGGCTTTGTGATACATTATAGGATGTTGAAAGACATGCTACTATTAGAGGAACCTTCAGGGAAAGTAAGAAGCCATGTCAATACTAGTGATATGTTGTGGCTATGAGCTCCATCATATAGGTTGAACCTCCCACCTTTGAAGAAGCAGTGAAAGAACACGTTTGGAAAGATGCTATGGCCAAATATTACAAATCCATTATGAATAATGATGTGTGGAAAGTGGTTTCGAGACCCAAAGAGAAGTCTGTTGTGACTTCAAAGTGGTTGTACAAGATAAATCATGGAGTTGATGGGAGTATTGAGAAATATAAGGTGAGGATTATCACTAGAGGTTTCTCCCAAAGAGAGGGAGAGGATTATGATGACATCTTTCTATGTTGCTCGTTATACCACTATTATATCTGTTGTTAGCCTTGTTGCTAGTGAACGATGGACTCTTCACTAGATGGATGTGAAGATTGTGTTTCTTCATGGAATTATACATGAAGAAGTATACATTGAACAACCACTGGGCTTTGAAGTACAAGATAGGAAGACTCATGTTTGTAGGTAGAAGAAGGAAAATTATGGATTGAAGCAAGCCTCCAGACTGGTATTGCCCATATTGATAGTTACCTGGTGAAGCTTGGATTCATGAGAAGAAATGCTGACCCAACCTCTACTTCAAATTGGTCCAAGGTATCCCTTTGATTTTGGTTTTAGATCTGGATGATCTATTTCTTGACAAGTTGTGAGCCTCTGATGCTTGAGTGCAAGAGGGAGTTTTCCTCTAAATTTGCGATGAAGGAACTTGGGCTGATGCACTACTTCCTAGGCTTAGAGGTGTGGCAAAGGCCTAGTGAGATTTTCCTTTCTCAAGGAAAATATGTTGTGAAAATTTTGGAATGATTTGGAATGGTAGAATGTCAGTCCATGGCCACATCGATGGATATGAACTTCAAGAAGTTATGTGGAGATGTTGCAATCCCTCCGAGTATCGATAGTTGATTGGAGCATTGATGTTCCTTGTGAACACCCATCCAGACATATGTTTTACAGTTAACATATTGATTCAATCCATGAATGAGCCTCTTCATGCACACTGGGTTGCAACCAACCATGTGCTGAGATATCTGCATGGGACGATTAACCTTGGTTTGAGATATACTACCGGAGATGTGAAGCTTCATGGTTACATTGATGTTGACTGGGTCGAAAATGTTATTAATAGGAAGAGCACATTATGGTGTTACCTTTGTTTGGGTTCTGCCATGATATCTTGGAAGAGTAGGAACTAGAAGTCGATTTCCTTTAGTATTGCCAAGGTTGAGTATATTGCTTCCAGCATGGGGAGTTGTGAGTTTGTATGGTTGAGAAATCTCTTTGGAGAGTTGTTTGAGAAGGTCTTGGATAAGACAATAAAATACTATGACAATAAGAGTGGGATCCGATTGGCATATAATCTTGTGTTTCATGACAAGTCCAAACATATTAAAATCATGTTTAAAATGCAACAAGAAATTCTTAATTTAATTTTGTCCTTAATTAAATTAGGAGAAAATTGTAATTCCACATCACAAGGCAACTTGAATGAGTTAACTGAATTAGTATCACTTAGTTAGATTAGTTAATTTGAGTTGTGGGCCTAAATTGATTTGTGTACAATGATTCCTAAACTTTAGGAGCCTAGGTTGAGTTTATTTTGAGTTTTAATTAATTAATTCAGTTTAATTGAGTTGAAGTCAGTTAAACTAGTTCCAACTGATGGATGAACTAATAAGAGGTCATATAGTGGGGTATTCTTCATGTGTTCAACTAGTTAAGTGATGATTCACTCATAAATAAATCATGCATGTCAGATATGAGAGTTACTCAGTTGAGATTGGAGCTCAAGGGTTGTGTACTATTAGTGATATAATAATCCAAATTCTACAATTGGTACATGAAATCAGAGGAAGATCCTAAAGGAACTGTGCAATCCAATGGAGGAAAATTCCTATTAAATAGGGGCCTAATTCTTCTTTGAGCAACACAAGGAAGTTGGGATTTAGAAGGCTAGGAAATTGACTAAGTGTTGGCCAGAGTTAGCCTAAGAAGTAGTGAGACAGATACTGATAGTGCAGAGGTTTATTTGGCTTGAGAAAAGCATTTTAATCTTCTCATATTTTTTGACTAATGCAATATACAAATAGTAGGGGTTTTTAGTTGTGGCTTTCCCCAAGTAATCATTGTGTAATGTGTTGATTGAATTCTTTTTCTTGTATTCTTCATGATTTCTCAATCGATTAATTGTTTCGGTTGATGAGTAGAGTAGACAGGAAAGAGCAGCGCTGACCAAAAAACAAACAGGCTAACTAAGAGACAAGAGCCCGAGAAGGGGTTCTACCCAACATGGGTGGGAACCTCAGTTCGGCCCTTTTTGCCTTTCTTCTTACCCACTTTGACCCATCCAAGATGATCCAGCTTGGATGGAAAGACTTGCACACTGAGCTGTGCTGGCGGAGAGATCTCCTTGTCCGAATCCGAAGGAGATGTCTCAAGAGTGCGTTTCTGCGAGAGAGGCGGGGCTGAGGACTCCACAGGACCTGATGGGGGCGGGTCCTGTGAAAGGGAATCCTCCATCCCGTTCTCGCTCTCTTCCTCATCATCAGAGATGGAACTAAAGTCATCCATGGGGGGCGGGTCACAAGGCTTCCAGCTTTTGGATTTCGGCTTGGGAGCAGCCTTCTTCTTTTGGGCTGGAATTGCTGGACAAGATCTGTGAAGGTGCCCCGTAAGATGGCAGTTTCTGTAGCGGAACGCTGTGTTCTCGTAATCCAGGGTCTGAGTCCAATGGAAGTCTCCAATCTTGAGAATGATCTGATCTGGTAATCCTTTGCTCATGTCTATTTCTGCGCAGATTCTTGCGAAGGTGTAGATGCCTTTTTCCCCTCTGGAGGTGTCTGTGGCTAGATGGCGGCCTAGCTTGTTACCGATTCCTTAAAACACATCGAAGTGCCATAAATGAGCTGGGAGGTTGGGAAGTCTGACCCAGATGGGGAGTTTGGTGATGGTAGCTGTAGAGGGATCAAAATCTGGGAACCAGGGGGTTAAAAAAAGAGCCGCTGAGTCCCAAAACCAAGGGCCCTCAGTTAATGCTCTTTGATAATCCTCACTGTCAACAAAAATCACAATGAAGAAGCCTTTAGAATAGAGCAGAACCTTGCAGTTGTTGGTCCAGTTGGAGTGAACCCATTTGTAGAGATCTGCTGTGCGTGGCCATAGACCGTTGAACCTGCAGATAATGCCCTTTTCAGCAAACAGTTGGAACTGCCTGTCCATGGTTGGATGCAATATTTCAATGGAGGGGGTTTCCTCCAGCTTGTCCACCAAAAAAGGTTTTGGACTTTGGACTGGTGGAGCTGCATTCTTGGGTTTCTGGGCATGGACAGCATCTTTGTAAGAGAAAGCTGCTGCTGAAGATGATTGTCCAGCCGCCCCCCCTCTCAAACGAAGGGAAAGAAAGATGGCAGCATTTCTTTGAATATTATAAAATGACAGGGGCAAGAGATCTTCAATCTGTCTACCTTTGAAGAGGAGCCTCTGATGAGCCGAAGGAGTCCCCGTCCTCAGGTTCAGAGCTTGCTTGAGGTCTTGTACAAGATCAGAAGGGGTCACCCACTGAAGCATAGTTTTGCCTGAGAGGAGCTTTACTAGGATCTGGAAAGACTCGGAGTGCTTCAGCATTTGCTGTTCTCTGCCACACTGAGATGGGAAAACGCTGGTACAAGCACAGCTTGTCAGGGGCCCAAACTATGCCTGTTTCTTATATTCCTGCGCTGGGCAGCAGGCGTAGAGAGTCCTTAGGTGAGGCCTGACGACTCTGAAGCATGCCATATCCCTATTAACTGGGATGGGCAGAGGCTGGACTATCCGCCGAGGCTGTATCTCACCTCTGTGTCTAAGAGCCCTGCCCCCAGAGACCAAAACTCTCTGTGGTGTTTCGACAAACACTTGCCGCGCATCCTTCCTGCGCAGGCATATTTCAGAAGATTTAAAAGCAAGAAAATCTAGAAGCAGTTTTAATTCCAGACTACCACTGCCTGAGTGGAGAGCGGACGGAAGCTGAAGCTTAGGAAGAGAGAGGTAACAAGAAGTCTCACTTCCCGCCCTTGAGCGGTTCTGAGGGAGAGGAGCCGAGCCTGGGCCAAGAAGCCACAAAAAGAAAGAGACCGAGCCCTGGTGCAGAGGGGATTTCTTCTGAACCGCAGACAAGGAGCGGTTTTCTTTCCTGGTCGCAAATAAAACCCCGCAGGGATAACGGAAAGTGTCTTCACTGAAGAAGCCAAGCCTGAAGACCGCTTCGGCTATGAAAAACGTCCCACCATCGGCGGGAACCTACACTCGAGCAGAGCAGCTTGGAATCAAACGGAGGAGAAGCTTGCCATCCACAGGAATGAAGCCTGAGAGGCTAAGCGCCGAGAGGGGAAGCCATGAACTGGCTGCGCCGTCCAGGGACGCACCTGCAAACACGAAACCCCGGAAGAGTCCGAGCTGGTGAAAAACACTGGGATTGAGAGCCGCCCCTTTGCCGGCAGGAACCTGCTCATACATTGAGCTGCTCTGTACATAAAAGAGAAATAGCCGACTGTCCACAGGAACAGAGCCGGGGAGGAGAAACGCCGAGGGGAGACAGGCCCTGGCGGTGCCGTTCTGAGAAGCCCTGGTTCGATCAACAACCCTAGCCGAGAGCGCCATTTTTCCGCCGCAAAGGATCCTTTTCCCTTGAGTACCTTACCTATAACTTCTCTATCATCCCATCCCAAAAAATTCAATGTCTAACTTAACTATAACCTTAAATTAAATTATTATTATTATTATTATTGCACCGATAAATACTCTACAACCCAATATGGCAAAGATGTTGTAAAACATTGTGTAATGCTATGTTAAATTGGTGAAGTTATTTAGAATAAAAATTAAATTTTAAACAATAATTAATACTTGATATAATAATTAAATAAA
>APFE031176320.1:116585-146861 GCA_000404065.3 Pinus taeda
GAGAGAGAGAGATCTAAGTCTTATGATTTGTGTTTGTTGAATTGTAGGTGTGGTCACTCCCGAGGTGCTAAGGGCTGGTTGGAGCTGGAAAAATACCACATGCACAGAACAAAAAACTTCCTACTAGTTTATGATAGCTTGTGTAACTAGAGAGAATGTGTGCTTATGCAACTTGACACATTGACCCATGGTATTAGGTGTCAGCCCACATCCTTGTCCTACCCAGTTTATTTTGTGATAGTGACCTTGTAGCTATAAAATAGTTGAGGTCCCTTTTTAGATATGGCTACAAAAAAATAGTAACAACAAAGGTCTCTTATCCCTATCAAAAGTTCTTGATGGTGATTAAAATAATAAGGCCTTTGGAAATCATCTTCCTCTAGTAAAGGTCCTTGCCTCTCAATCAAAATGATGGGGTCTTCAAACCTGTGATTGGAATCACTTCCTTGATGCTTGGCCAAAAATGATATGGTTATTGATAGCCACCCTGATAAATCAAGAAAACCTTTTAACATTGTGATCAGTCCACCATTTATTACATGCATGCCAATGTTAAGCATCAACACATATATATTCATTGAGTCACATAACACCTGTACCTTAATACTTCTTTAACAACCCTTAATTCTAACCAAAGTAAATAGATAAAGAACTTAACGGGCATGTATATATACATGTGCATATATGAATGGTAAAGGGTGTGTATAATGATCAAAGACTGGAAAAGTGAGGGATAAATTAGGAAAAAGGGGATGGTTTAGTGAAAAAAAAGTGTCAATTTAGTGATTCATTATCTCTCCCCAGCTAATTCAATTGCATGTCCTCATGTAACCTATTCTGCTTCATAAATTCTGGCATATAATTCACCCCAATTGCAAGCAAGGTGCTCAAACTCTCCTGGATTATAATATCTCAATGTTTTATCCATCTCTATCTAGTTGGACCTCTCTTCCCCTTCATCCCATTGAACGACAGATCTATAGAATCTTATAGGACACCAAAGTAAGGGATAGTGAAAGTGGAGCCCACCCATCGAGAGCCATGTTTAAGCATAGAGTAAGTGTAGAACATTTCCCTGTTGAGGGCAAGGCCAAGGTTGGGATACCCCATTGGATGTCTATCTCACATAAACGGTGGCAACCACTCCCAAATGGCATGTGCCACTAAAAGTGCTTCTAATGAATAGGTCTAGGCTAATTCATGATATTTTGTACAACATAATGTTGATTATGTTGAATAGTGATTGAGTCATTGGGATTATTTATTAGTCTTAGTAAATCAGTAACAACTAATCCAGTGAGTGGATATTCCTCTCGGACCATCAAACTAGATGAAATCTCTGTATGAGCATAAAAATCAAAGACCTTATTCCATTTTATCAAATTGGTAAATATAAGATATAAAGTTCCTTAACTATAGATCCCCAACAAAGGGGTTAGGATTCTATTGAGAATAATCTTGCAATGCAAAGAAAAACAAATACACTTCGCAGGGTAAATTTTAATATCTTATATATAAGTTATGATATACTTCAATAAATATTTTTGGTTGATTGATCTCATGGGGTTGGCCATCCCTAAGCTGCCTAAGTCAAAAGGAAATCCATAAGTCTTGTAGGTAAATGGGGTATACTCTGGAGGGTACGTGACAAGTAGAGGCTTATATACTTAGTTCACACACTTCCTTTCTAAGCCTTTGTTCCTTTTGATAAAGATACTTCCATTTAATAATCTAACCTTTCCATTTCTCTTCCTGTGTACATGGAAAACCATCTTTGCTTCATTTTTTCTATGAATTTTTAGTGACTCTTTTTTTTATAATACCCAAGTCAAAGAGGTCATATTTAGTCTGCCACTACGACATATCTGGCTTCAACTGTAGAAGGCTTAAGTTTTTGTAAGAATATTGTCTAAGATAATATTAATGATATGTTGAGCCTCTTCTGTACATCCTTTTGACAATGTTTTGGTCCTAGATTTAAGGTCTTCTTCTCACTCAATAATGTCGAGCAGGGAACCCAAGTTGTCAAGTTTTGGATTTGGACTTAAGTTTCTCATTCTATAAAATTAAGTTTCTATTTTTCTTAAGGAGATGCTGATAAATTGGGCTACAAAATCAAAAGAATTTTGGATCCAGAGTCTTACCTTTACTTCACTTGGCCTTCTTTAGCTTGATCTTGTTGGTTCCAATTGCGAAACTTGGCAGTAATTTTTGGAAATAACCTCTGCAATACCTTATGTTTGTAATGGAGCCACTAGATTGATAGCTTCATCATTCATGACATTGTCAAGGCCTTATGTTGCAACTTTGGGTACATGAGAATCCACCTCATCTGACGGTATAGTACTCAATTCTTCAACAAAACCTGAGGCATCAGAGTTATGTGCAGGTTATTTACCTTTCTGGGTTTGTGGTATTGTTGAGCTTCTAGTTGAGTTCGACGTCCTGATACAAAAGGAGCTTCAAAATTCATCTGTCTCTCGAGTCACAAAACCCTTTCTCGAGGTTTGGTTCAAATTCCTCAAACAAAAATGTCCCAAGGCATGTCCAAACGGTGCAGTTTAGTATCAATTAACATCTTGATTATCCCTTGATGGCACAACCCAACTTTAGGGTTTCTCTTTATCCATCTTATTAGTGCCACCATCTTTGTTAAACACTTTAGAAAATAGTATGACATATTAAGAGGCTTATGACCCACTAAATGCATGAGGATTCTGACATGGTAATGGTACACTATAATGTACCATCCTTCATAAGTCACCAATTTTTGAACTCTGTCGGTGAGTTACCAAGTTTTTCGACATAAGTCTACCCATTTGGGCCTTCAAAGAAGGTTTTCATAGTGGAAAAGCTTTTGTTCCTAGTGATTTTGGCTAGAAAATTGGTTTTCTAATATCACTAAGTGTCGAAAGTGCCCAAAACTAGATTTTTGCTACCAATTTTTTTTTTTTTTTTTTTTTCCTTATTTTTTTCACACATATAGATATAGAGAGATCAAATGGTTGTAGAATTGGGTTGAAAAGCCACACCTTATCTATAATATGCATATCAACTTGTTTTATAATGAATTGGATGAATTCCTCTTTTGATTCAGGATTTTGATACAACTTTAATTGTTTTCCATTAGTCATCAACAGAGTTTGATCATTGTTAATGGTGCGTAATTTAGCAAAACCATTGTCACACATTGTTTCAACTTCATATGGCCTAAGACAAAGAGTGTATAATTTACCCTTGAAGTCTTTATAGCTTGAATAGAACAAAAGAGCCCAATCTCCTTCTTTAAAAATTTTCTCTTTGATGAATTCATCATGCCATTTTGCATGTTTTTGTTGAACAATAATTGTTTGTTGAAGGGCATCTTGGAAAAGTTCATCAAGTTTATTAAGTTGATATAGTCAATAATTCTGTGCCTTTGTGAGATCCATCTGAACTTGAAGTGTGATCTTCAAAGTTTTGAATTTGAATTCCATTTGAAGTATTGCTCGCTTCCCATAGACAAGATCATAAGGGGTGAGAGTTGTTGTACTCCTCCAGGTGTTTCAATAGGCCCAAAATGCCTCCGATAAATTTTCAGCCCAATCCTTATGATGTTGTTGGAACGTTTTTGTCAAAATGGACTCTAATATTTCATTGGTGACCTCCTCTTATCCGTTCTCCTATGGATGATATGGAGTGTACATTTGGTGCTTTATCTTGAACTATTCAATAATGGATTTAATAAGTCAAGAAGTGAATTGGATCCCCTGACCTGTAACAATTTCTCATGGAATTCCCTAACAGACAAATATTTCTTCATATAGAAAATCATCCACTACTTGTTTTGTTTCTTTTGACAAGGCCTTTGCTTCAACGCACTTGGTTACATAATCCATAAATATCAAAAAATATTTTTATCATGATGGTAGGTTGATGGGACCTATAAAATCAAGGGCACATTTCTCAAAAGGCTTTCTAATGACCTGCAGTTGCAATGATATTTCGTCTATTTTCACAGGTATGTTGACACTTATCACAATTGTGAACATAATACTTGGCATCCCTAAAAATGGTGGGACAGTAGTATCCTCATCTCAAAACTATATTTTCAGTTCTTTTATCTACAAATTGTCCCCCACATGGCTCATCATGACATGTTTTAAGAATTTTATATTTCTCATTCTCCCGCACACAATGTTAGATCACAAGATCCAGACAAAAGCGGAATAAATACTCCTGAACTGCAAAATACATAACATTGTGTTGAACAACCTTCTAACATTCTCTTGGTGAAAAATGTTGCGAAATCTTTCCTACAGCCAAATAATTAGCAATATTTATATACTAAGGTGTATTAATAGATAATTCGAACAAATTCACATCAAGAAATACATCTTTTATCGGAATAGGCACACTTACCTTGTTGTTTGAAGATACCGTTTCATCACTCTCCCGCGATGACATCTAGAGCCAAGGAAAATCTCTAAGTATATGACAACTAGGCCCTTATATTGAATGAGACTCCTACACCAACCATTGTGAGGTCTAGTTGGGACTTCATATCGGGGAGATCCCCTTGGTTGATGAATTTATAGCATTGTCAACAAAATGATGCTAGAAGGAGGGCCAGACGACAGGTTGTGCTCATAGAGTCTGGCTTGAATCTCTTATTTAAAATGGCTCTTCCTAAAATCCTAATCTCAAGATGTTTTTCTAAAACTCTTAATTGTACCATCCCTACGGAAGTTATTCATGACCTGTCCAACTTGAAGTTCAATGGTGCGGGTGAATCACCTTTTCATGTACATCTAATTCAATTTATGACTCTTTATCGTCATCACCAAATAAAGTTTGAAGATGTTTGTGCTATATTAATCACCCTTACATTTGAAGGTTGTGTTAAACACTGGTGTTGTACATTACCCATTTCTTCTATCAGTTCATTCGGCCAACATTAGGGGAATTTTGAGGTCTAAAATGGGCCTCCTAAGAAAAATTTACAACTAAAATAAACTTTATAATAACCAACAAGATTCAAGATGATGATGTCAACCATGGGGGATGATTCACCATTTTTGGAGTAAAAAAGTAAAAAGATAAAAAATAATAATATAATAAAACTACTTTTTCAACTCGTATTTTCAACTTATCTTTCTAAAGTTTTACTCAAATTTCGAGCCGGAGTACTCATTAGATGAAAATTTTAATTCCTCATCCAAGGAGTACCCATGTTGCATACTTTCGATGGACCCTGCTACATGAAAAATGAAAAGTACATGAAAAATATGATTAAAATCATGTTTTTAATGTATTTCTCATTTTTCATGTAGCAGGGTCCATCGAAAGTATGCAACATGGTACTCGTTTGATGAGGAATAAAATTATGCATCTAACGAATGTTGTTGCTGGAAATTTGAGTAAACCCATAGGGAGATAAGTTGAAAAAAATGTTTTTTTCTTTTTTCCCTCTAAAATTTGATGATCTAATTAATATTATTTTATTTTTTCATTGTTATTTTATAATTTCCTTAGGAGGCCCATTTTAGACCTCAAAATTTCCTTATTAAGATGATGGTTACAAATTTCTATAAGTATAACCATGAAGATGTCTATGAAAAAATATATGGTTTAAGAATAGAGCCTGACAAATTAGTTGAGGACTTTGTTGATTGGTTCGTTCAAATCTGTTCCAAAATTCCTGACAAAATTTTGAACTCAGATTTCTTGAGACAAGAGTTTAGACGCTTGGTTCATATCTCCCAATATGATGGACCTCATGATTTCCCTTCCTCCCCAACTCTTGTGGATCATGAGGCACCTTAGATTGTAGAGGAGGAGCCCACCCCCTGTTTGTTCCTTGTCCTCCTTTTCCGGTCCTGATGTGGGTTCCCCCTTGTGGTGATCGTGAAACTGAGAAATCTGTGAATCAATTCCCCAAACCATCTTCTCATTCGTCACTTGCTTCAATGGAGGAAAGTCCAGAATGGATCAGGAAGCCTACAATGAAGACTCACTCCTCCATTTCACAAGAGGATGTCACCGTTCACAACTCTAATCTCAAGACTGATCCAATTGCTATTCTCCTCTATCTTATCCACACCATGACACCTTGTACCATGACTCAATTGATCAATCTGCTTCACCAACCAATTTTTCACATCCTCTTGATTATCAAGATGTTGGCGCAAATTGCGATCAGGTGTAAGGTAGTCACATGACACAGGTAGAGGAGCAAGATGTGAGGGAAATATCAAATTTTCCTCTTTGTTTCAAAATTGTCCACATCAAAATAATGAGTTTCCATTTTTGAATGATTCTCAATCTGCTAATCTCGGTGGAAAATCCAGTCCAATCAATTTTTTCAATCAACCCCCAGTCTTGGCCAGTAATCATTCCCATGCTTCCATATGCTGTGACGAATGCCCAATAATATCGTGTGATCTTTCGGTTTCTCATGATGACTCTAAATCAGATCTGGAACTTGTTTTAGTCAAAGAATGTGTTCCTATCGAAAATTCCACTTCACCTAATTTTCCCATGTGTCCTACCATTCGCAACGCATCTACATGCGAAGGAGATACTCCATGCTATTTTGTTTCTTCATTTGTTGAGTTATCTCCTCAATTGACACTAGTGAGGTTGTCCATCATGAAGTTGAAAACTGTCAAATTACAGAGAACTCTTTCCACCCTTCATCATCTCTCCTTTTGCATGAAGACAAATCTTTAAATCAGCTTTCTCATGAGATGTCACTAATTCATTTATATTTGAATGCACTATCAGAAGAGCCTCTTTAATTGAGTAATCTGATTGTTGCTGAAGCTTAAAAATATGGTGAAACCTATGACAGAGAAGGTTGCCATCTGGAGAGCAGTTTTGAAATTAGCAACAATAGCCAACCTCAAACCATAAATGATCTGGTTCAAGCTTCAAAATGTGATTATACAATTCTGGAAAGTTTTGCGACCTATCAGGGAGTCGAGGCAATTCCACTCCCGTTGATGGTTATGTCAAGATCTTGTGACTTTGGTAAGCCCCCTGAACTAAATCAAATCTAGTTTCTCTCGCACAATCCATCTATCTTCATGGTTGCACTCGATGTGAACTCCTATGTAAAAAATGTTTGGTATTCTGGGTGCAATTTCTCAAATTTTCAAATTTTCACTTATGACCGAATTCACGAATTCGTTACGGTGCATTTGTCTTCATGCACACCTCTCACATCACACTTGGGTTAGGAATGTTCATCTCTCATGAGGTCATGGAATTGTGAAGTTGATCAAATCAAAATTATATTTTCCCACAATCATACTTATCGAATTTATCCCTCAATGGTTAGCTCCTCGGTCTACTTGCGAATCTTGTGCTACAAGTCTGTCCTCTCATCACACCAGAAATCTCCCTATGTTATGATGAACACAGAAGTTGTCATATGAATCAAGTTATTTCCCATTCACCATGCCTCAACTGGTTTCATGCATTCACGATGCTAACATCTTTTTTAAACTCTTGTGATGACTATGATGCTTGTACAATTGGTCGTCAGTTACAAGAAGGTGATCTATGATATCTCGCTCGTAAGGAACTTGGTTCAATTATTCAGAGCATTTACAAGATTGTTACTGATTTTTCTTTGTTCATTGCAAACTGGCACTTTTATGTTTCAATCATCTCATCTAACCAATTCTCTATCTTAGGTGATTGTCATTCAACATATCATTTTCCCATCATCACATCCAATGACAGTCGCTTCACACTCTCTAATCGTCATTGTTTAACACATCTCTCTTTAGATTTTGTTCAAGCAGGTGAGACACTTCAACCTTCATTGATGGTTATGTGAGGTCCTCGCTATCTTGGCACGACTGTTGAGAATGATCAAATCTATTTTTCCTTACAAGATTCCCATCGTGATCCTGCCTCTCGAATCCAAAATTCATCTTTTCAAATATCATGAGGTTTTCAAGATGACCATAATAAATTTTACAATCCAATAGTTGAATGGCTAGAAAAATCTTACTTGGCAAGCTTTGTTTCAGGCAGCAATTTTCAACCCTTCCTCGCGCTTGCTGAGAAGCTCGGTGCAAATGAGGACACACTCATAAGAGGCTTCTGATGTTTGTTGAAAAATGGCATTAATCGAAAAGGTAAGCATGTGGATTGGATAAAAGTAGTTATTGTGACACATATTGCTACCCACAGGCAAGAACTTCCTTCCATTGTGCATGATTTTCAAATCTTTATATATTATGTTTCACATCCCTTTTATCTATTTTAATCATTCATATCTTTGTGGATGCTGGTCGGGAACAATCACGGTGGCTTCACTGGAAATTTCATTTTACGTGACCCTAACCTTCTAGTTGTCAGGTTAGGAGTAGGATTATTTGCATCTTAGTTTTCCCTTCCTTGCACTCATCCAGCACTCGTAGTGCATCCTTGTTTTCTTATTTTTCTTTTACATCTTGTTTGCCTTGGTCATTTTTTTCTCTTGCCTTTTGATTTTTTTTCCTGGTTCCGTGTCTTTATTTTTTCTTTGTTTTCTTACTTGTTTAGTTTTCCTTTCATTTCCATTATGCATATAAGTATTCTGCCTCACTATGTCCTGGCTTCTGAATGTGTATGTGGGTGAAGTTCAAAGAGTCTTGTGATAGTACATCCCTTGGCTAGTCTTGTGTTTGTCTTATTTGTGTTTAGTTTTAACTTTTGGCCGAAGAAGTCTTGACAGAAAATACGATCCGTCTGTAAGGAGAGTTTTGGTCCAACCATGAACCCATGTCCAATCTGGGAACCTCATGCCTATACTTAGTTTTCTTCTTTGGTGTTTTCAAGCTTATCCAACTAGTATAACTGGATAAAGGGAAAAATCTAAATGCGCAAACCTAAATCAGAGGTCTTTATGTGCTTCTCTAAAGGAACAACCTCTCCTATTCTCAATAAGTCGGGATCCCTCTTACACCCCAAAAATAAATAAGTGACTATGCACAATTCTCTTTTAAAAATAATAATAACAATAATAAAGGCGAATGAAGAGAAAGGCTTCTTGCGCAGAGAGGTGAAGAAAACAACTCCATTGGGGAATTATCCAGGCTCTCTAGAAGTGGAGCAATGTTTGTGTTCCTACATGACTCTGTTGGGGTACTATCTAGGCCTGCTAGCAACGGAGCAACACCAGAGATGAAAAAATATACTCTGAAAATCATAAGCTCGTGAGCTAAACTATCCTTCCCAATTTGAAACACTGTGATATGGCTGAATCTTATGTTGTGTTCAACTGAGAAGGTACAAAGGGGACCATGTCTTCCCATGGGGTTAGTGGGGAAGCCAAATTAATCTGCATGATGAACCAATACTCTCTAAAGGACCAAGGCCCCGTACTAAAACGAACCAAGACAAAGAAGCTAGTATTCAATGAGTGTGTCGCCAATTGTTGTGGTGACTGCAACACCCTCCAAAATTTTGGTCTATACTTAAATTTCAGAGCTTACTGTGGATTCTGTGATCGATCTTTCTTTAGTCACTTATTTGGTAAGCTTATGATCTCAAGCTTCCCTCTTCGATCTTAAGAGTTGTTCACGCTTTTATATTTATATAGTATGTGCCATATTTGGGCATGGGGATTATCACTTGTTATGCAAAGGGAAGTTTGTTTTGCTTCAAGGGGAAATATTTGTGAGAATGGGTTGTCCTCACCACATATATATGTTTCACATTAGTTTCACAAACTCTTACACAAGTGTCACATTTATCCTCCCAAAGTCTATCATCGGAACTGCACTTGCTGTAAGTTGCCACAAAGATCGTTGCATTAAGCGAAGTATGTGTTATATGTTATCAATGGTCTATGTTGTATCACTAAGTGCTCAAGTGTGTGATCATAGTCAAGTTCTATCATTGTTCACATTAGTTCCACTAATCCCACACTTAGCTAAACTTTGGAATTTCCCTAGCAACCTAACCTCTTCCAACTTTCCTGAATTGTGCACTTCGCATATGTAACCCTCAATATTTTCCCTTACCTGCTGGAACTGCACAATGTATAGAAATCCAAACCTCCCTTAATATTAAAAACTGTGGAGTGGTTTCATCCAGTGTCCTTCCCTCAGGCAGAACCCATTGTCTCCAAAAACTGCGTAGTTTTGTCCCTCGGGTATTTCAACTTCCCAGTTCTCCTTGCATCCTAAAACTGCACAAATGTGTCCTCCTAGGGCCTCATCTCACAGAAATGCCTTGCATCGTAAAACTGCACAGTTTTGTCCCTCAGTTACCTAATTTTCCTTGCATCCTGAAACTGAGCAGATGTGTCCTCCCAGGGCCTCATCTCGCAACAGTCACTGCCCGCTGAAACTACACAATTGTGTCTCTCAAGGGCCATGAAGAAAGATGAAATTCTATATGACTCTCAAGGAGCTAAGGAGGAATATAAGAAGACCAAGGAACCCAAGGTATGATAGAAGATCCAGATCGCATGAAGACTCCATTTGATGCATAACCCTTTGGAGGGTAGCTATGGAAAACAAAGCGCATATTTTGAAATACACCTCTTAGTGTAGCTTGAAAGACTTCTTATTAATGTCATATCATTTTGTCTTTAATGAATTGCAGGTTGCAAGCACTAAAAGTCATTCCATTTGTTTCCTCTATGTGTCTTGATCCCTTTTGCTTGTTGGATCAATTGACGTATTTTGACATGTTTGGTTGTTATGTCATGTTTGTGAACCGCTTTAGTGACCTTGAAGGTTGGTCTTTATGTATACTAGTTTTCCTAGATGTAAATATCCATCACACTCATACCAAAAGTTGTAAGCATTGTCGCACAAGTGTCATCATAGTCGTTCAAAGATCTATCCCAAGTGTTTCACTTGTCGCTTTTAACTCCAAAAAATCTCATGGAGGGAAATTCTTTATCTTGTTGTCTCGGTGGTCTATGTTGTCATGTTTTCGAAGTATGTTAAGTGTGTGATCACAATGTCGAGTACTCAAAAGTTCACTTGCCTCCCACACTTAGCCATTTTCTTCAAAATCCTTCCAAATGAACAACTCCACTTCATTGAAATTGATTGAGTTGCATTGCAGAGTCTCAGCCCTTAGTGATGTTGCTCTGCTACCTAGAACTGCTTGAGGCTTCCCCCCAAGACAATTGCATTGTGCAATCTTAGAGGTAAGCAGTCTGCCTTCCTTCCAAAATTATGTAGAAACTACCTCAAAGCCTGACCTAAACTGTGCACTTCACAAGATCATTCATCAAGCCTCCTCCCTACCTATTAGAACCCCACAATGCATAGAGACCTGAACCTTATTTTTCTCCCATAATTGTGCATAGGTGTCCTCCCAATGTCTTCCCTTAGCCAGGAGTCATTGCTCCCAAAAAATGCGAAGAAATTTCCTCTCTAGTCCCTCTACTACACTGTCTTGTCTTCCCTTAGAAAAATATGTAGAGGTGTCGTAGGGTCCCATCTTACATCTACCACAGGTGACCTCAACTGCGTAATCCTACCTCCCAATGGCTGCTACATAGTTTTCCCTGACAGTGAAGTTTGTGCCTCAGAGTTCCTTAGTCAAGCTTGAGTTGTGCTTTGTGCAGTCTTAGTGACCAGTCTCCCTCCCTGTACCTGGAGCTGCGTAGTGCATAGTTATTGGGCCCTCTTCCCCATCCTGTCATCTATCCCAAGCCTAGTCCACAGGAAAAAAATGCATCATCTTACGCTAGGAGGTTTTGGATTTGATGTCGTCCCGTCATGAGTGAATTGAAAGAACACATACATTGATAAATCATGGCAAGACGAAGAACGAGATGAAGGAGCAAACATGCTAGAAGACTTATTTGCAGTTGGATGGATGAAAGAAGCCCATCAAAGAACAATTGAAGGGATCACATGCATGAAACCTTCTTACAAGGCCAAGATCATTGAAGACCCCACAACATCAAGTTATGTGAAGGAGAAGAGAAAGTGCATCCAAGAACACATCCATCACTCAGCAGCAACAACAGTTGGGCATTTCCACCACAACCAACCAACCCATGTCCGCTATGTCATGTCAAGTTGTTTCATGAGTTGTTGAGGCCACATCACTACTATGGGCCATATCTGTTGTAACAAAATGTAATGTAAAGTGAAAGTCCAACGGTCACACAATGAAGATGAAGAGTCATGTTAGTATAAAAGTGATAGGAAGTTGAATGGTCATGAGGGCAGTCCAAGAGTCACAAGGGTCAAGCAACACCCTTCACTATATATATACCCCTCCCATTGTATGAGAAAAGACTTTTCACCTTGGCTCCTCCCACAAAGCATAGAGAGTTTTCAGTCAGTTCTTTGAGGAGTAAGGAGTGGCTCCAATGTCCCACTAATGGGGCTAGTGATGTATGATGTAAATATGTGTCTTGGAACTTTTTTATTAACGTAGAATCTTGTTCAGGCTAGCATGTTTCCATGCATGACTTATGGGTGTTTGTAAGACTGTTCTTTTAGAATTTGTAATTCATTTTTTTTTCACATGTACTAAGATAGTTGAACTATTTCGGTTGTTTTAGTGCTTACCTTGTTGAGAATGTGTTGTATTGGTTATCACTATTGTCTCATCCTTGTGGACTACTCCACAAGATGCTAGATAGACCTTTCTCACTCATTGGTTACAATGAAAATCACATTCATTATGGACTATTCCACTAGATGGTGGATGAATCTTTCCTTGTACTTTGGTTTTAACAACAGTTGTATTCGCTGTGGACTATTCCACATACACTTTAGAGCCCAGGCAGATCTCTAAGTATATGGAAATTGGGCCTTTATACTATATGTGACTCTTACACAAAATGGTGTGTGGTCTAGTTGGGAATTCATATAAGGGAGATCCCCTTGGTTGACGGATTTCCAACACCATCAACATGTTTTCATTCTCTATGTGTTGAGATGCTCCTGAACTCTCACATCCCATAAAATCCCTGTGGTTGTCCCTCATGTGTTGTTGCCTCAATTCATCCATCACCTCCCATTTCCTTCTCACCACATAATTTTTCCCTTTCACCAAATCATTCAAGGCACTCAAGATGCTCTTGAATGTTGTGGCCATCTCATCCTTTCCACTATCTCCCATTTCTACTGCGTTTAGCCCTTTCTCTAGAGCCTCTGAATCTGGGGTAATTTTTAGCTTCCACTCTCTATTTTTGTACTTGTACCTTTTGCAAGTGACGTTTATCTAATCCTCCAGGGTAATAGAAAGAAATCCTCCCACAACTAGCCAGATCATACTCTGATACCAATGTAATATTCCTAATGGAAATATTAAGTGGTAACAGTCGTAAAATCTCATACATGCAACCAAAAATTAAAACATAAGAAAAAATATTAACACACCAAAAATTCACCCCAAGAAATGTTGAGCCATAATATTAATATGATGAAATGGGGGGTACAATGAGTTGGAACAAGTGCACCTGAGGCTCGCTACAACAAGCTAGACAAGTCCTAAGTGAGAAAAGTGTTTCCCAAGTAATAAAAATTGTTTCCTCCAAAAACCCTGCGTTGGCCCAATAATTCTGCTACTTCTAGTTGGAATGAAGTAGGTGTTTGACCCCTCTAAAGTGCTCAGAAAATTATGCAAATTTGGTTGTAGGCTTCCCTCAATAGACCCACAAAAACCTAGAAATGGTTTGAGATACTTCCAACTACCTTTGCAACCTCTCTTCTAGAGTGAATTCCTCCTCAACAGTCAATTCACACTTCCTAGAATCTTTTTCCTAAATTAGGTGCCAAACCATAATAAAAATACTCGCCAAATTTCCCCTGATGACTCCTTTCAATATCAACTAAAAATTCCCTAGACCTTCACCAATTTGATTCATCTTCCCTCACTGCCTACGCAAGTCCTGCTAGACAACCTTTGCACACTAGTTGGAAAGGTAAATTTTAGCTTCTATGATACCATCAAGCTATGACTTACAAGCCTCTAAAAATCTCTAGCAATAACCCTATAGAATGGACCTCTAAAAGTCTAAAACTTGACCTAGCTTGTAGCTACCCCCCCAAGCAGTGTGAGTTTTTCTTTTTGTGCCTATAATGCTCAGAAAATGGGATGAAACTCCCCACAATTTCCTCTAGAAGAATGCTAGAAACTAAGTAAGAACACCCCATAGAGTGGCACTCAAAGTCCATTAAAGATGGAGGTGATATTCCCACTTGAAAACCTCTTGTGTTGAAAACGTTTTAGACTTAGCTCAACAACTCAATTGTACAAGAGAATAATTTCCATATTCACGAAAGGGCCCAAAATGAGGTAGATCTCTCCTATTTATCTTGGCTATCTCCTTTTTCCCTTGTGGACCCCATCAACTCAACCCCTTTTGCCTTCTTTCATCCTCCAAGTAGACTAGCCTTCAAAGGAGTTTAAACTTCTCTCTCTATGAGTGGTCCGCACACTCCACTAACTTCTAAATTTTCTCCCATATTCTAATGTATGCCCGAAAAATTTCCTACTCTCCAAAAATGCAAAATTGTGTGGTTTCTATGATAAAATTTAATTGGAGGGAACATTACATAAACTTTGAATTAATAAATAAGGCCCAATCTCTAGATTTGGACCTCTTCTTTTTTATAAACTTCTCATGCCAGTGTATTCCTTGATGTTGGATCATAGTTGTTTGATGTATGAAGAATTGATAAAGCTCATCCAATTCATTGATCTGAATAAGTTTATGTTGTTGTGCTTTAGATAGGTCTATACCAAGTTGTATCAATCTCATTAAGGTTTGTATCTCATTATTTTAGCAAAAGATCCCTCTTCCCATAAACCATCTGATATGGTGTCAAGTCGTAATAGTTCTCCATGTTTTCTGATAGGGTTGTAGTGCTTTAGGATGTCAGTATGGCTTCATCCTTAAGGTGCAATTGAGAAATTTATATTATAATTTCCTCATGGATCATGTTGTTCCTTCCACCTTTCCATTAACCTGCGCGTGAAATGACATTGTTACCCTATGTTTTATCTTGTATGTTTCCATGAGTTTCTTAATGAGCCTTGAAGTAAATTATGTTCCTCCATAAATGATGATCACCCGTGTTATCTTGAATCTGGTGAATATTTCCTCATGGAGAAATCTTCTACTGCTTTCTCTGTCACAGTCAAGAGTGCTTTCGCTTCCATCCACTTTGTGACATAGTTTGTAAAAACTAGGATGTAGGAGTTATGTTGAGAAGGGGGATTGATTAGAATAATAAATTAAAGGGCCCATTTATCGAAGGGTTCAACTATTAGTTGTGGTTGTAATGACTTCCCATTGATTGTATTTGTCTATCCATGCATTGACAACTATCTCATCTCTTTATATACTACTTGGCATCTTTGAATATTTTGGACAGTAGTACCCTTGACAGAGTACTTCATATCTTACCCTCTTGTCTACAAAGTGGTCCCAACAAGGGCCATCATGGTAAGCCCTTAATATGTCATGGATCTCATACTCTCACACACATCACCAGATAATTAGATCTGAAAAATTTATTAGAGGGATATATTGACCCATGAAAATATCCAAATCCACTTGATGATATTTTGTCTTTCTTTCATAGGTAGGTGAGGTGGGAGTTTTCTCGCAATCAAGTAATTAACAATATCTGCAAACCACGATGATTTAGTAAGTACTGCAAGAGATGCTCATCATGAAATGAATCTTCGATAGGTGATTCATTTTCATTTGTACTAAGTATAGAAATAATTTTTTCCATTACATTATCTTTTCTTGGTTTATTTAAGATGATAATATCAAATTCTTGCAATGAAAATAACCATCTACTTACCCTGTTATTAGTGATTGGTTTGTTCATTAAATACTTAATGGCGGCACGACCACTATGTAATATTATAGGGTATTCAATTATATGATACCTAAATTTATTAATAGCATATATTACAACAAGAAACTCTTTTTTTGTTAACATATAGTTTAATTATGCAAGAGAGATATTTTTGCTAACGAAGTAAGTTACATATGAATGGTGTAGTTCTTGTTTGCTTAAGACAATTCCAACCGCAGTATCTAATGCATCTATAAATATGTGAAAGGGGAGGGACCAATTGGGCCCTCTCATGATAAGAGCCTTAGATATTATGGATTTTAGTTATTTGAAGGCATGTTGGTAGCTATCTATCCAAACAAATTCAACATTTAGTAAGAATAATAAAGGACAAGATATTCATAAAAAATATTCAACGAAACATTTATAATAACCAACATGTCCAAGAAAAATCCATATCTCTTTCTCAGTTTGTAGAGCAGGCAAGTATAATATTACCTTAGGTTTCGTTGGATCCTCTTCGATGCCTCTTGAAGAAATAAGATGCCCTAGCACTATAACTTCTATCAACATCAATTATCATTTGTTGCTACTAAGTGATACATGACATTCTTTACACCTAGCTAATACTTTTTCTAAATTGTCTAATGCTATATCAAATTCATCATGATAAGTATTAAATTCATCCATGTAGATTTACACACAATCATGTATCAAGTTAGAAAATTTCAATTTCAACTCTTTGAAAATTTGTTGGAGCACTACAGAGTCCAAATGTTAGCACACAGTAGGAAATTGTTTCCTAGTTGTACCCACTAAACCCATCAAGGAAATATAAGTAATTATTTCCTACCAATGTGTCTAGTAATTGGTTAATGAATGCTAGTGGGAAATGGTCTTTTTGTGTAACTTCATTGAGTTCTTTGTAGTCTATAGAAATCCTCCACTTGCCATTGTTTTTGGGCATAATGACAACAAGGGTTACCCATTGGTTGTCATAAATGGGGTAGATAAAGTTTGTTGAAAGAAATTTCTACAACTCTCCTTTAACAATGTCCTACAAAGTAGGGTTCATACATTGTTTAGGTTTTTAGATGGGTTTGGAATCCTCCTTGATATCTATGTGGTGTGTACACAGATAAGGATGGATCCTCTTCATGTTTGTATAGTCCCAAGAAAAAGCATCACTTGCTTTTGTAGAATATTGATTAGTCATTCCTTTTCGTGTTCTATTATTCGTAGATGATCTTCAAGGTTTTTTTGGAGATAATTTCTATGGTTTCTCAAGTTGAACCTTGATCTTCTTGAAAAGAGGAACCATATTATACATGTGATATACTTGTGCTAGTGAGAGAAGCTTGGACTTTAGAGTCCATTATCTAGGTGAGAATGTGTGAGTCAGATGAGGAGGACAAGGCTATAAAGTAAAAAAAGATGTTATCCTTTGTTTTATCTTCGAGGGAAAGATATTGGTTTACAATGAGTACTTTATGAGAAAATTCTTCCTTGTTAATTATCCATTTGCCAAAAATGGAATTTTAGGATCAATTTTAGCTTTGCATGAGGATATAGGGTAAGTCTTTAGTGGAAGTTCCACGAGAAATTTTCATGTTACCATTTCTGTAGCTAATATACGCATCTATAGTGGCCATCCATGGAATTTTCAAGATTAAAGGGTAGCGCCCATGGGAGGAATTATATTTTAGGACCATAAAGTTAGTAGGATACTCCCATGAATCCACACAGATGAATACATCCTCTAATATTCCTTCTTTTTTAATGTTAGATTGGTCAACAAGTTGTAGGAATGTGGGGGTTTTCTAAGACCAAAAGGTCCTAGAGCTTTCATTGTCTAGCTAGTCATTACATTAATAATAGAACCAAGGTCAACCAATGTATTGGAGATAACCATATGGTTAATTTGTACATTTAGTGCAAGTCTATTAGGATTCAAATAATTTACAAAAAACACTCCCCCCATCATAAGGTATAGAAATTTTACCTTGACATGTACATTTTGGGGATATTTCTTTCTTCTATCAGGTCTCCTTACACATGATTCCTTTATAGATGTTGATTAAATAGGAACATCCTTACAATGGTATGAAAACAAAAATTCTTGAATTCAACCAATAAATTGAATTCAACCTTAGTGGTAAGTTTCTCTAGATCCAATATTTTGAGGTAAGGAGGAACCTGTGGTTCTAGGAAACATTGATTTTCTCTTGAGATCTTAGGGGATTGAGCTAGTTCTAGTTATTCATTTGGAACTTCCTCATTATATTCTTAAATTTTCATAGGAGGATTTACTTTATTTAGGGTATTCCATGATATAAGGTGGATGTCATGACTATCTAGGGAAGAGATGGAGTAAGCGGGATAAGTGGCAAGCCTATGAGCTTTCACTAGTTGAGATGCTTTATCATTATTTGGGTTAGAAAGTGGTTGTGAAAGAAATTGAGGTCAAGGAGGTGTAGATGTGGATGGTTGCATTGGTGGATAAGGAAAAAGTGGCATGGGTGGTTGCAGTAAGGCTTGTTAAAGGACTTCAAAGGATGGATTTCTCCACCCTATGGCCAAGGATGTTTAGGTTTCGGAGCCATCTAGGGATAAGCAGGAAAGCGCCATGTTAGATAAGAATACCATACTTCAGGGTTAGTATAATGTGAATTATAATATTTTTATTGGTCTTGAATCATACCTTGAGGCCTTGGCTGCCATGGACATTTCTAAGGGAAGAAACATAGTTTCTTTGGTTCTCTGGCTTCATGATAGATAACTTTTAATTTATCCAAGGATGGAAACTTGCTTGTATCATGGTCCTCACTAAAAATTGCATAGACTTCAATGTGATCCAATGGGAATTCCTTCAAGAGGTGCTTTCTTCAACAATTTGGGATTTTTTTTTTTCCAAATCTAGTTCTTATTTTTCCTTCTTCTTGTTTAAGTGTAATGTGTCCAACGTGGAACTTAATAAACTGAGTATGTTTGTTTTAAAGTATTCTAACATATTTCTAATCTCAACTTTGGTAATACCATTACCAATGGTCTTTCCAAATATTGTTAATACATTCTTTGGTCCTTTGCCAATATTTTAAGTACCTCTAGAGTACCTCCAATGTAACTCAATGATGTCATTGTAAGAATGTTGGGAGACATCTCCTCCACCCATTAAGTTTAAAATCTCAATATAGTCATCCTATATTCTTGTAGTATTAGGATACATATTGTGTTAGGAGCCAAATCTCCCCATATTTCCCTTTGTAAGTTGCAATTGAACCTCTCAATGTAGTCTTCAAGGTTCTTGTATTCATTTTGTGCCATCACGAAAAAATCATCCCTCATTTCTTTCTCTTTACAATAATCTTGGTATTTCTATAAGAACAAATATTTCATTTGTTCCCAAGTACATATGTTGTTACTTCCAAGGCTCACGAATCAATGAAGTGTAGCATTCTTGAGGGTAGCAAGGAAAAACCTTAGTTTCTAGGAATTTGTCACATAATCATATCTTTTGTGCAACACTTTCAATTCAAAGAGGAAGGTGTTAGGATCCTCTTTTGATAATCCATGGAAATTAGGAATGGTAGAGTGTGGAATTTTTTTCATATGACTCCAAGATAGAGAATCCAAAGGTGGATGATTCTTCCTTAACTGTGCCATATTTTCTTGAGAAATGTCCTCCTATTTAGTAGGTTCTTTGGGAGATTCCAAGAATATAATCTCTTTGGAGTGGGACTCCTCTTTTATCCCCCCTTTAAGAAACATAATTTATATTTTTGCAGAGGATGAAGCTTGTACAATCTCAAGTTCCTAAACATAAAGTTTAGGTTTCTTCTTCATAAGGGAACTTGTAGGAGATAAATAGTTTAGTTGACTGTGTCCCTTATCCTCTTGAGAATGTCCTGCACTATTAGTTTTATGGGGGTTTTTGGTGTAACTAACAAACCTACCTTGACAGTATCTAGTTATGTGCAAGGAAAATTAAAAAGACATTATTTCTAAAACAAACTATTGAAAAGTGAGACTTGAAGGAAACATATCATACTACTTAAAGAAAGATTTATCAAACAACAAAATAATAATTGTGCTATCGACAGTTCCTCAACAATGACGCAAAAAATGATGGGATATTTAATTTCCTTCTAATGATTTAATAGATAATTGAGGAACTATACATTTAATTGTCAACCTAAGGCTCATATAGAACTTTCTAACTTTCGTGCACTATATATATTAGTACAATATTGTTAAGTGCCAATGAGGTTTTAGTATTTTAGATATGGTTTAGAGTGATATATAAATGCAATTTTACAAGTCACCAAGGAAAAAAGACCACATTTACAAAAACGTAAAGATCACGCTTGCATAATTTAAATAACACACTTCTCCCTCATGGGCCTAGGAAGCTTAATGTTGTAACTCCCAACAAAGGTAGAACAATCCCCACATGCATAAAGTAAATCACACAGGAAAAAATAAATTACATAGACAATAAAGAGGTGACTTTCTCAAGTTTTATGGTGATTCTGATATATGGAACAAAGATGCATGTGAAAATCATAGAATGTTGGTAAAATACAATATACAAAATCCAATCGAACTGGATATATTAAACACGATTCTGTAAATATGGAAATAAATAGAGTAATGCAATTTTTTTTTGGGAAAAGAGAGTAAGTTTCCTATTCAAATACGTGACTTGCAACAATAGAACTGTTTGTCAAATTTATTAGTAGTATAAAGGAACGAATCCATTTATCTTGATTAATGAGTTGTAACATTATAGAACTAAGTACTTACCAAACTAGTGAGTCACAATAACATACAAAACTAAAAAGTTGTCAAGCTATCCAATTGCAAGAATGCACAAAAATGAAATAATTTATCAAATTAGTGAATTATGACACAACAAAATGAGTTACCAAATTCAATAATTATCGCAAAACAAAGTATGCTATTGAATTAACAAGTTGCAACAAATCAGAATAAGTGATAAATTAATGAGTTGCAACAAAACAACACAATTTATCAAGTTAATGAGTTGCAACAACGTAAAGAAACCAAATTACATAAATGAAACTAGGAACTAATATATAAGGTTACAAACAATAACTTTACTAAGGAGGAGGAACTACCTCCTTAGGAAAGACATTGTTTATAAAATTAGATCTCCTAAGTTAGAAACACACCATTTGAATATAACATAGTAGGAAATGGAACAAAACCATGATTTCTTTATTAATAAAATTTCAAAAGCAAGAAGTACAATTAATTCTCACCCCCTTAGCTCAAGTAGAGATAGGTACCTTATCCAAACTATATAGAATCTAAATTAGATTAAGATGTCGAAGGATAACCATGAGAATATTCATATTTTTAGGTTATTCCTCCTTGATTACTACAAATTTCCAAAGTAGAAAATATTAGACACGCGTCGATTGATGCATATGTTGGGACAAGTGGTAGATAGGTCAATTTTCTATTGTGATCAAGTTTTCCTTGTTGACGACTTACACATTGTCATCTTCTTCATTAGGTAGTCTAATAGTCATCTCATAGATAATTGTGCAGCTAGAGGTTGGTTGGAAGTGCACTTTTCTAGTTATCCTTGAGTGACAACAATTATCCTTAATGGATAATTCTGCGTTGCAGAATCAAGGTTAGATAAGTTGCAGCGAAAAATTTAGGCATGTTGCAACACTAGTCTATTGGTTCAACGGAGTTGCAACACAATGTTTTATCATGTTGCACAAATTAGATTTACAACATTGCTCTTCTATTGTTGACAAGTCACTGGATTGGAACTATTTTTGTTTATAAACCATCCTCATTTTCCTAATTTATCCCTATTTTTTCCAATCTTTGATCATTATATACACCCTTTACTTCTCATATACTCACAAATATATATACATCCTTGTTAAGTTCTTTATTTCTTTGCTTTTGTTATAACTAAGGGTTGTTAAAGAAGTATTAAGTTGTAGGTGTTATGGTGGATTGATAACAATGTTAAAGGGTTTTTCTTGAGCTATCAGGTTGGCTATCAATAACCATATTATTTTTGATCAATCATCAAGCAAGTGATTCCAATCACAGGCTTGAAGATTATCATTATGATCGAGAGGTGAGGACCTTTGCTAGAGGCAAAGGATTTCCAAAGGCCTTGTTATTTTAATCACCATCAATATATTTGATAGGGATCAAAGATCCTTGTCATTGTTGAATTTTGCAACTTTGGTCAGTCTTCATAATTTATATTTTCATCGTTATGTATTTATTATAAGAATGTTCTTCATGCTCATTATTTTATCAAAATAAAATATGAAAGGCATGCTTTTCATGACCTTTTCAAAACAAGAATTTTGGATTTTGAATTTTTTTTGGCACCACAATTTCTCCAAGTTGACCTAGTTATTCAAGGCACCCATTTAGCCCATGGATCTCTATATATTAGAGTCACTCATTCTCCTCTCCATCATCATTCATTTGAGCGTCAATTAATAGTATCTTATAGGCATATGAAACAAATCAAGGAGCAGATCGAAGGAGATTAAAGAAGCATATCAAGGACAAGTTTTATCTTCGTTAAGAAGTTGAATTCTTTGATATATATTTGTACAATAAGGTTGAATATTTATGGTTCATCTTTGTGCAAGAAAATCAAATATACATGGTTAATTTATGTACAAGAATTATCAATCTCTATGATACATCTACCTGGAAAAGGAATGAACATTCATGGATTATCTTTGTAGAAAAAGGGCCACAGTTCATGTGACTCATCTCTATGGAAAAAGGAGAGCCAATTCTCTATACTCTTGTGATTGTAATCAAATTGAGCAGGGATAACTTGGATACTTGGTGGTTGACCCTTTGGTTAATTTGTACATAATATTGAATTTAATGTCTCCCTTATTGAATTAATTCTATAAGGAAAGGATTTTTAGGTTTTTCCCCATGCGTGTTTTCCCAAGGTAAACACTTGTGTTATTGTGTGGTTGTTTCTTTATGATATTTATGGAATTTTTTTTACTGTTGGTCTCCTATGTGTAATTTCTTTATGATTAAAAATGATCACAAGAAAAAGACTAAACTAATGAAAATCATAAGAAGTAATTATCTGTATATATGATTCCCTAGATTTTCAACACGGTATCAGAGCTATGGTGAAAGAGAAGCCCTGGAAATTGAAGTCATCTATCCCTAGTTGTCCTAGATCAAGCATCAAGATCAAGATTTGGCCTCCTAAATAAATGATCATTTTTCCAAGCTAATTGTGACGTCATCAATCTCTGTCTTGGCTAAGTAAATGAGGTCGCAGAAAAGAGAAGGTATAAAGAAGGATAAAAAATCTCAAGAATCCAACATACCTTTGTGTTTAGGAAGGTTGAAAGCCCTAAAATGTTGAGTCTCAGTTCATGCCTTGGGAACAAGTTTCAATAGGCCAGAAATCTCAGAAGGTTTGAGTTAGTTTGAGAGTGTCAAAAATATGTTCATAAGGCGAAAATCCTTAGTATCGAAATGAAGCCTCTAAATATTTGTCATGCATCAAGTATCAATCTCAAAAGTCTGAACTTCCTTATAAGCATCAGAATGAATCACTGGTTGGATAAAGTGTTATATGTTTTGAACCAAAAAGGACCAAGTCTAGGAAGGTCAGTTGGAAACAATACCTCAAAAGTGGGACTAAAACCCTAAACTCTAGATTTAGGTCTATCTTCATAGGCAGAAATGTCTCAGTGATCAAAGGTGACAATTTTAGTAGGTTAAGTAAGCTACATTTCAACCTCTAGAAGATAAAAACTTGAATGTTTGCAGGATCAAATTTCTCTTGAGGAAGTCTTCAAGAAAGATCATCAAATTGAAAGGTGTTTGCATGGAAGGCCAACAAGAATGAATACTGCTACATTCCAAGTTTTTCTTAAAACCCTAATATGCAATATTAAATAACTATATGAATTATTTTTGGAATCTTTCCTTACAAAACGTATGGAGGAAGTCTTGAAAGAACATTCATCGAAAATGTTCGTATAAAAATTTTTCTAGAAACATATTTATTCCTTGTAAGGGAAATGAACATTCAACCCTCCTGAAGATAAATATGACTCAAAATTAGTATGACAGGTCCTTTAATATTCAAGTTTCCTTGAAGTTGTAGAGATCCAAGATGTGCATTATGAAAAATAGGTATGATTATATAATATTATAAGTTCTTTCCTAAAATTAAGAGTTGATGAAGGATGAGTTACCAATTCTATAAGAATCAAGAACGATCATCTAGTTGAGGACAAAATTTTCTAGAATGGTTGATGGTACAAGTTCTCCTACAAATTTCTACAAATGGCTATTGTGTGAGACTTAGATTTCTTCTTGAAAGGGGATGTAAATGAAAAATTTCAATAATATCTTTTAACCTAGGGTTTGCAAGCCCTATGTAAGTTTTGAAGTATATGATCAAGAAAAACCTATGGTTTGTGGACCAAACCCTGATTCCAAACCTTAAGTATTGAAGGTTGATGCTTCTGTTGAAAGAATAATCCCTAACCCTAGCAAGGAAGCAATTCCAACATGATAATGATGTGGATGAAGCTGACAAAGTTGTAGATGGATGCAAGAAGAATAAAGCTCAAGAGGGAGCTGACATTCTTATCAAGATAAGTATTTTATATCTCTCTTGTTTGATTATCATTATTATTGTTATTTTAATATTATTTAGTGTCTTGTATTTGATTTCTTTTCTGGGTTGTAATTATTCTTTGATGGACTCCTAGTGAGGATTGCAGGTACATAGTAAAGGTTGTCAAGGCTTTGACAACAGATGGAAGAAGTGGAGTAAAAAAGCAAAGGATGCAAAAAGAATCAAGAGTTGAGTTTAAAAATATTATACTATATGAAATATGAGTTTAAAGGGAGCTATTCGATCAACAAGTTTGAAATATGCATGCAACAAATACAAAGGAGAATTGACTATAATATTCCCCCAGTAAGAGGGAGAAGACTACGAGAAGGACTCATGTGACAAAGGAAGTAGTCAAAGAGTCATGTTTTATCTTTAGAGTGTTTTGACCTTTGATTTCAAGATGATGGATTGCCATTGATAACTAATATACTGAAAAACATTAGTGGCAAAGGGAGTAATCTTAATTACCACAATAGGATATGTCTTAGTTTGAGAGGGAGCATCCAGTTTGGGTGACCTGAAAGCTTATGTGATATAGTGAAGGGAGCAAAACAATTTATGGATGAGCCAAAGATATGTTACTCAACATTTGTTAGAGTACCAACATGGTAAGTTGGTCATGGATGAACTGAGAAGTACAAGTGCATATTTATTTTGGAGTGTCGAAGACAAAAATAATTCATGAAAATGTTGCTTCATTTTGGGCTCCATTATAATTTACTAATGAGCATGAGGCAATCATTTGCTGCACTTAGTATGGCAGAGGCCAAGTATATTACAGCTAGATTGGAATGTTGAGAAGAAGTATGACTTCAAAGGCTACTTGTAGGACTATATCGGTCAAGTTCTGGTGATAACCATGATGATAGGTTGAAGCACATTGGGATCAAGTACCACTTCATTCGATACATGGTCTTGAGGGGAGTTGTGAAGCTCTAATACATATCCACTTATGAGTAGATTGCTAATAAATTTACAAATCCTCTATATATAGGGAAGGTTGTGCACTTTCCAAACAAGCTTGGGCTCATGGAACACCTCTCTCATTGAAAGGCAGAGCTGATGAGACTATGAATGGACACTCTCCCTGTGTTTTCATGACCTTGGTTGCAATGGTCCGATGTTTTCCCTGTGTCATTATGAACTTAGTTAGAGAGGATATTGTGTGTCATTATGACCTTGGTTGGAGAATGGTTTGAAAAATTAGATAGCATCATGGACCGTCATTATTCCTGTGCCATGTACTTTGACCTGATTAGGGATTTTATCCTTGTGTCAAGTACATATGCCTGATTAGGAAGAATGGTTCTTTGGTCTGACATTCTCCTAGTGTCAAGTAATTTGACTTGATTAGGAAGGTTATCCCTGTGTTAAGTACTCTGACTTGATTAGGGAGAATGGTCCATTTATGATATAATTTATGTGTTTATTGACCACTGGATGGATTATGGTCAAAGAGGTTGTAGCCTCCTAACATTGTGCTCTAATATCTTTCTAGAGTGAGGTTGTACTGCCATTGTGCTCTAATCTCTTTCTAGGGTGAGCTTTTTCTAGAATCATGCTTTGATATATTTCTAAAGTGAGCTTGTTTGTTGAGGCCTTTTTGTGGATACTAGATGATGCATATGTGCCATACATTAGGGGTACTAACTAGGTTATGGAAATGTGGTTGATGTTGGTGATGATATTGATGATGATTGTTATCTTAATATTGATGATCCTTCCTTATAGAATTTCAACTTGAGGACATCTTGATAGTCCCCATGTTAAGTACTCTGACTTGATTAGGGAGAATGGTTCATTTATGATATAATTTGTGTGTGAATTGACCACTGGATGGATTATGGTCAAAGAGGTTGTAGCCTCCTAGCATTGTGCTCTAATCTCTTTCTAGGGTGAGCTTTTTCTAGAATCATGCTTTGATATATTTCTAAAGTGAGCTTGTTTGTTGAGGCCTTTTTGTGGATACTAGATGATGCATATGTGCCATACATTAGGGGTACTAACTAGGTTATGGAAATGTGGTTGATGTTGGTGATGATATTGATGATGATTGTTATCTTAATCTTGATGATCCTTCCTTAGAGAATTTCAACTTGAGGACATCTTGATAGTCCCCGTGTTAAGTAATCTGACTTGATTAGGGAGAATGGTCCATTTATGATATAATTTGTGTGTGAATTGACCACTGGATGGATTATGGTCAAAGAGGTTGTAGTCTCTTAGCATTGTGCTCTAATATATTTCTAGAGTGAGGTTGTACTGCCATTGTGCTCTAATCTCTTTCTAGGGTGAGGTTTTTCTAGAATCATGCTTTGATATATTTCTAAAGTGAGCTTGTTTGTTGAGGCCTTTTTGTGGATACTAGATGATGCATATGTGCCATACATTAGGGGTACTAACTAGGTTATGGAAATGTGGTTGATGTTGGTGATGATATTGATGATGATTGTTATCTTAATCTTGATGATCCTTCCTTATAGAGTTTCAACTTGAGGACATCTTGATAGTCATTATGAATACCTCCCTAGTTAAGAGGGAGTGCTGAATTTGTAACTATGGTCATCTTCATAATGTATATTTTCATCATTATGTATTTATTGTAAGCATGTTCTTCATGCTCATTATTTTATTAAAAGAAAATATGAAAGGCATGGTATTAATGATATTTGCAAAAGAATAATTTTTGAATTTTGAAATTTGTTTTGGCACCACAATTTATCCAAGTCGGCCCTCTACTCTTCAAGTCAGCACAAATGTTTAAGGATCCCATTTGGCCTATGGATCTCTATATATTGGAGTCACTTTTCCACATATTCATCATCATTTGATTTTGAGCATCAATCAATAGTATCCTCTAGATACACGAAGAAAATCAAGGAGCAGATCAAAGGAGATTAAACAAGCATCCCAAGGATAAGTTGTATCTTTATGAAGAAGTTGAATTCTTTGATTTATCTCTATGTAATAGGGTCAAATATCTGTGGTTCATCTATGTGCAAGAAGGTAAAATATTTATGGTTGATTTTTGTACAAGAAGGTTGAATATCTATGATACATATATGTGGAAAAGGGCCAAACATTTGTGGATTATCTCTATGCAAAAGAGCCACATCTCTATTGGGATGGGGTCCCCTGGGTAGGTTTGGGGGTAAAATCCCAAGTTTTGATGTAAAAATATGTAAAGTATCAACAATTTGTGGTTGCGGAGCACGTAGTTAGTTAAAGAATCAAAAAGGGTTTTACCCTTCATTTATGTAAATTGAGTCAACTTTTGAAGATCTACCCATGGTCCATGGACCATGGGATTGTATAAATAAGTGTGTCTTAGAGAGTCTCAGGAAGTAAGAAGTAAGAATAAGTCTATGGGGACAAGCGAAGAAGTATAGCACAAAAGTAGAAGTCTTAGAGGAGGGAAAGGCTTTGTAGCTGAGTGCATAGAGGCCTAGAGTAGTGTTCGCAGCTGAGTGCACGGAACCCTGCAGTTAAGTGCACAGGGAATTTTTGAGTCTCTAAGATTAACTGAATATCAATAAAGAATATTGTTGCAAAAATTCTTGTGTTTATCTATTATCTTTTGTTATGTATGAATGTGCTTTATGGTGTGATGAATAATGGTTTTATGAAATAATGATGTATTCATGCACGAATTTACTTGTTCTACATTGTTATATGAACACAATTAATGTTAAGTAATTATGCGAAGATTATAACTCTTTATGTTAAATTTATCCAACACTTAAGTGGATCTAAGCAAATAATGGTCTAATTGACCTATTCAAGGCTCGCAAGAGCCAATCATAGACCTTCGCGGAGGTCTAGAGGCCGATTGGAGCAAGTTACAGCAATAGGCTACATGAGTTTAGAGGTCTGTGTGAAGGAAGATCTAGGTCGCCAAAAGGATATCACACTGATCTATGGGTGCAGAAACTTGGTTCCAACATCCCCCCATACTTCTTTAGGTGAGACTTCAGTCCGCGCACTGCGGATTGATACTGAAAAGGCCAGTAGTGTAGGGATTTGTTTGGTGCAACTAACTTTGAACTTGGGTCAGGACCCCCTAAGCCAACAAATGGTTTTGTTGCCAGGATTGGGATCTGCATGAAGAGATGTGTGATGTCACATCACTGGAATCTGACCAAGAAGGAAATTGAGAATTGGTTGGATAGAAATATCCATGAATTCGTGGTGCAAGAAAACAAGAATCCATGCATGACGAAAGAACAATGGTTGGACAGATATTTGTACACAGAAATACATGAAATCTTCTTCTGCACCTTCGTGATCGAACTATACGAGTGGATCGCTAAATTGGCAGATGGCCAAGGAAGGTGGAGGCTTGATGGTCCAGTAGTGTGGACCCCAGAGCTCGCGCGGAGGTTGGAAGCTTCTGAAGATAAGATCACGCATGTAGTTGATCACTAGCTTGATTGAGTCATTAGAGGATTTGTTACCGAGTTCCCGATTGATACCTCAATCAATTATATTGAAGCAGAGTGACGCTTCTTCAAGGGACCGCGAGGTAAGTATTTAAGATCTTTGAATACTTGGATTAAGATGCTCTTGTGTGAAAAGTGGGTTATGCCATTACCTTGATGTTTGGATCTACACAAAGTGGATGAAGCTTTAGAAATCAAGGAAGAACAGGTCCTGAATATAGTCCATTGATTGGAGCTCCTTCAAGTGACGATGAGGGAGCAACATAGGCTTCACCGCAAAGTGTCATCCAGTTGATAAGGAAGGGTTTTCCATGGATACCTCATTTTCCCAGACCACCCCCACCTTCACCTAAATAACATACACCTTCACCCACACCACCACCACCTCCGCCATTGGTCAACATGTCGAATATGATGAAGTCATCAATTTTCAAGGGCTTAGGAAGTGAGGATCCAAATTAGTTTTCATTTGTTGCGAAGGCTATGTGGACAGTGTTAGTGCTTGAAATTTCACCTCAGGCTGAAAAAGGTAAACTCCAAGGCAACATCAAACCACTTAGCCTCGTAGCTAGCCCTACGGGGCAAGAGAGGGCTCTCTCCAGTCTATCTCGGCAAAGATCTTCAACGGGAAGAGATAACCAATAAAGAACTCTGATTTTAGGCTACTAAACTGATAAAAAGGTTTGATTTGGGATTTTTAGGGTTTTGGTGGAAAATTGGGGAAAGGCAATTTTGGGTGCGGGGATTGGACACAGTTTTCGCAGGGGGTTCTTTGGGGCGAGGTAGGAGACTGCATTGATGTCTTTGAAAGATTTGGATGGATGAGAATGACTGGTGAGGAGCGAAGGAGAGCAAGCAATCACCTTGAATTCTCCTTAAACAGCTGAAAACATTGATATTAAGCAAATTTAAAGGCAGAGCATAACAACCATGAATTCTACCTTAACACTTCAATTGCCTAATTTGCAGAAGAAAAAGTAAGAAGATGATTCGCATAACAAACTTACAAGTACAAAGAGAAACACACCATCAATACATGTAACCACAGGAATCCCAAAAAGGACTGCAAAACCCTGGTCTTTATTCCTTTGCCAAAAATGCAGAGATACAATGAGTAATACAATAGAAGCTTTCTCCCTCGAGAGTCCAACCATGAAAATGACCAAGAAAGTACACAATATAGGCAATATAACATATTTCCTTGCCTCTAGGGGTCGAGATCACTATCCTAGGAGCTGTTTCAACCAATTCCAAACTGAGTACTAAAATCTAGGCAATCAAAACAACTTGCCTCTATAAGCTAGGAAACCAATTCATTCATTAAATTTTTGCCTTTTTCATGAATGAATCTTCTAGAAGAGATAAATAAGTGTCAAAG
>APFE031176320.1:149776-189850 GCA_000404065.3 Pinus taeda
AACATCTTTCCTTGCCTCTAGGGGTCGAGCTCACTATCCTAGGAGCTGTTTCAACCAATTCCAAACTGAGCACTAAAATCTAGGCAGTCAAAACAACTTGCCTCTATAAGCTAAGAAACTAATTCATTCATTAAATTTTTGCCTTTTTCATGAATGAATCTTCTAGAAGAGATAAATAAATGTCAAAGTATCATAAAATTACATCATTTACATCAAGGAGGATCAAAATCCACTCCAAAAAGTCAAACCTAGTCAAAACTGCGTTTTGCTAAGCTGTAGGTGCATTTCTGTGAAAATAGCCTCATGCGTAGCGCCCTGAATCTCAACGCGTAGCACGCATTTGGGCCTGCTTTTGTGGCACTTCCCGGAGTCAAAATGTGGCACAAGTGGGCTTGTTGGAAAGGTCTGGATGTCTAATTTCCATCCCAAGTGGAATGTTTCAATTTGGTGTCCATGTGCCCCTCCAAAATTGCAATCTCCCAAGACTGCTTCCTGTGTGTCCAAAAAGTGGCAGAAGGTCATTTTTTGCTTGTTTTTTGACCTTTTGGGGGCTCAAATCTCCATGAAATTTCTTGTCCATGACTGAGAAACTATATTTTGTCCTGAAAAATCCAAAAATGCAAACTTTTCCTGAAATGGACCTCCCCAACGAAAGGGTAGCGCCCGGCACGCTACGCGTTGGGGACAAAAACCTGTTTTTGACAAAAATTTTCAAAAATGACCAAAATTTCTCCAAATTGTCTAAATTTTGAGCTGGAGGTGTATCATTGAGTGCCATGCTCCCTCAAGGTAGCATCAACAAAAATCTGAAGTGGATCGGGCCTTTTCTTCCATTTTTGTGCCTTGGCCAATCGTGTCGTGAGAACCTTCATTTTTGCCTTGCACACGTGCATGTGGGCCCAATAATGATTTTTCATGTGGCGGAGCATATCTTTGTCTCTATTGGCTTTTTCCAACAACCTCTCCAAGTGAGTGTTCACCCGAATAAGCATGGATTCTCGATCTATGGGTGTCAAATCACCGGGTCTCCTACGGGCCAATTCCCGGTCTTCACGAATCTTTCGCTGCTCATAAAGCTCGTGCTCATCCTCCAATTGTTTGTTGCGCTGCTCTAAATATTTAATCACCTATTTTTCCATCTGAAATTTCTTGTGCAACGACTCATTCTCGGTCCTTTGCTCTCGGATGATCTCCTTAAGCTCCGAGCTAGGAGAACGGGTGTCAAGATCAATGATGTCAATATCTGGATCACCTGACAATCCTTCCTCAATCATGGGCTGCTTGCCCCTCTCTGATACCTGTGCTGCTGTCGGAAATGAGGCCCCTTCCACCTGGTGTGAAGATAACACTCGCGGTGCTGATGAAGAAGGCGAGACCCCTTCCACCTGGTGTGGAGAAAATACTCGTCGAGCTGATGCAAATAAGGCCCTGTGGCCTCTCTGATATGTGACCAATGGAAGGGAACTGACATGTCTGGGCTCAGGGATGTCATACTGCTGTGAAGGTCCTCCCTCCCCATGAACAACCTCAGGGGGTGGTGGCGCTGTGAAGAAATCTCGAGAGATGAAATTCTCCCATGGAATACCCTGCTGGGCCAACTGATGCATGACCACAATCTTGATCAAAGCATAATGGTAGATGCTCCTGTGTTGCTGTGCTGGGCTCTTTCTCTGCACCAAGGGCACCATCCTCTCAATATTCCGGCACATGAAGAAAGGAATGTTCATCATCCGTACCCGTGTGAAATGTATCAACAAGCAGATATGATACGAATACAAATGTGAAAATCTGCCCTCACAGGTGAAATAGCGAATGATGAGCCTCATCAAGGGCGCATACTCATCCCTCAAGAATTTGAAAGGAAACACACCAGTTAGGTGCCTCATATATACAGGTTTAATGTAGGGCTCATATTGGAATCTGTCCAACAGCTGGTGCTTGTTCCACTCTTCTCCAACATTGGGTATCCCTGTTGCTTGAGCAACAATCTCAGGTGACAATGTAAAATCCACCCCTGCAAGATTCACATGCCCGTTGTGAAAATGCAAAACAAACAAGCGGACCAATTCCCTGTGGTGCTGAATTTGGGAAATTCTCTCGCAATATCCATAACATGATTGATGACAGAAACATGTGACTGCAAGTGGACAAGCTTACAAATAGGCCAAAGAGGTGGGCTCCTGTCTCACATGTTGACCACCCTAACCACCCCTGTGAGGCCTCCTTGGCACCTCAATCTCTGGTGTTGACTCACGGTCATCACTTTGCTCATAGTCTGTTTCGGTTTCTGACATGGTTTCAAGAGCAAAATGGCTGAAATGTAATGCTGCTCAAATGACCTGCTGTTTTGACTGTTTGAATGCTGCTCCAAGGGGACAAAAAACACAAGGGAGATGTTAGGGAGGGGGACTTTGAGGAGACTTAGGGAAAATATATATAAAAAGGGAATTTAGGGAAGGAATTATGGCACATACATCATCACATCATCATAATTTGCAGGGGTTTGATAGGAGGTAGGGTTTAGGGAGATTTTATTGAATTTTAGGGATAGGTAGGGTTTTAGGGCTTTTGATTTTTTTTTTTGTTAGGGAGATTAGGTGAAAATGACAAGGGAGGGGATAATGGGAATGTGGGGAAATGAGGGAGTGAAAAAGGACGACCTTGGGCAGCAAATGTAAAACCATAGCTCACATGCATTTGAATTTTTTTTTTTTAAACATAATACATATGAATTTTCCATTTCACCTTGATGGCATTTGACACATTTTCACGCTCATGTTATCTTTACATAGCAAGAACTTCAATGATTTGAGGCCTACCTAAAAAAATTGAAGAGGAAGAAGTCGATTTGTGGCTCACTGGCAAATTTCTGAAGGTGGACACCCAACGCGTAGTGCGCGGGCTCTGGAGCGTAGTGTGCACCCAACGCGTAGCGCCCGACCAATTTTGCACTGCAGAGACTGCCCTAACGCATAGCGCGCAGGCCCTGATGCGTAGCGCGCAGGTGCAGTCACCAAATTCACCCAGTTTCACACTAAATCGCCTTTCACACTTGCTCTTGGAGTCTTGGAGGCAAAAGAATTACAAAATGAGGAGAGAGGGGATTTTATACACTTGATTTAAATTTATTTCCCCTCAAACCCACTTTATAATGTTTATGCAATGACACTCTTTAAAAATAATTGTTGCTGACTTATGGTTTCCTTTTTGTCATGAAATTGGTTGAAATGATGCTTTTTCTTGAAAAATTTTGCAGCGATAGCTTCTGAGGAGTCTTGGCAAAGGAGACCAAGGCCGCATGCCGACTTCTGGAGAATTTGAATTTTTTACAAAAATGAGAAAATGACCATGCCTTCAAAAACAGATTTTTTGAACTCAAGGTCAAAATTAGCTATACAATATGAAATCATCTGAAGTGATGCTTTGATGGACATCCCTCTGGCCTGCTGGGCATTTATTGACCTCATATGACATGACCTCAAAAACAAATTGGACTAAACCCTAGACCTAGGACCTTGACCTCAAAACAAGACCAATGACCCTGTAAAGAATTTATTGACGGAAACAAACTTAATCCAGCAGTGCCAAAAGGGGAATAAAAGACACAAGCTCCTCCATCAGGGTTATGGCATGCCTAATGGAATGCAATAAGATGACACTGATGAGACACCTACTTATGCAAATGCAAAGAGCTTTGATCGCTGATGGAGGGCTACTAGACTGACTCTAACAGACAGCACAACAAATTACGGATGATGATATAAAGAAGGTGTAGTTGGTTACCGCTCTATAAGATCGTGCATTGACATGGTACATTAAGTACTGCATCAATAACCCACCAGTATCATTAACAGACACTTAGACCACTCTGAACAAAGAATTTTCTAAGCCTAAGTCTGAATTGTAATTAGTAATTGGATTCAAGGAAATCATGATGAGGCTTGACGAAACGCCCTGGGAATTAGATCAACGACTGAAGTGCCAGATCTGCGAAGCTAATATGAATCTCACAGATAGTCAACACCGCGAATGGTTTGTAGCCTCGTTCTTGCCCCACTTAAGGGTTGCTTTATCACAACAAAAGATAGGAACTCAGGCGAAAGACTTGGAAATTGCGATGAGATTGCATGAAAAGCCTATTTAGGATGCTTCTTTATGAGTTCAAAAAATTCACGCGGAGTTGGAAAACCTTTGCTTGGAGTTACAGAGCTTGAGAAAAGAAAAATTTGTTGACCTAGATTGTCATTGATGTCAATATGGCAATATTCTGGATGATTAAACAATGATGTGAAGCCAAGCAGAGTGGATCCATGAAGAAACAGGAGCAAGAAGCCAAGGAGCAAAGCCATTAGAAGAGGAACACACTAGAGGAGTATTGCAGAATATTAGAGCAGATAATATCGGAAGTCACAGGAGCTATCAAGAGAAGCATATCAGAAGAGTTCATCGGAAATAGGTTATTGGGAGCCATCATGAAACCAAAGCGTAAGAGGAAGAGGTCATTGGAAGCAAAGAGGAACATATCAAAGCAGAGAATATTGGAATTTGTCAGCCGTGGAGTCGTATTGGATGGCATTAAGAGATGAACGACAAAGATGTGTTTTTCATTCTACTGGAAAAGGAATCCAGAGGAGAGCCGTGGAGTCATCGATGGTAGAAGATCTACGGTCATTGGAAGCGAATCAATTTGAGGCGTTAACCAAGACGAAGGACGGATTTAAATCTATAAGCGGGATTTCGGGCGGATGCAAAATGGTAAGTGCTATTTAGAGGATAGCACCCAATTCCATTCAATGGTTGACATGTAGCAACTAGATGAGAGAGGAAAACCACTCATTTCGAGCGGGTAACTCTCGTGCAAGTAATCCACCCGAAATCGTTGTAGACCATCGGATTTTGGGAGTTGAAATCTATAGTGGAGATTGAAGCCGATAAAGTTAAACCTTGGGAATTGTGTCTGAGCGGGTTACGTCATCACCATTGTAATACGACCTAATGCTATATTGTGTCCGCCGTATCGGAGGTTATGCATCACAAGTTATAAAGGAATGGCACACTATAAACTGCGATTGTGATATATATATATATATATACGGACCCGATGAAATTATTAAAAATTGTTTATAATCATATCACATCCAGTAGGGGAAATCAACAATCAGCCATCGGCGATGTTATAGTCACGACATATAAAAGACCTCCAGAAACTTGTGATTGCGATTGAGATAGTGATGTGGATGGTGTGACCACCCATTATATATTTCTAACTATGTTAATGGGGCATTGGATAGGTTGCGATTGCAATTGTGGGATTGTTAATGTATATTGTATGAATATTAAAAAAAAAGGGGGTCGCTCTACTATTTTCTTTAATATGCAACATTATTGTAATTCGGCCCCTCTTCCACATTAACGTGTCCTGTGAGTATTGATGGATTCGAAGAGATAGAGGAAGCTGAAGAGTAATTGTAGAGGAAGCTGAAAGATCAAGTGAGCGTTGAGGACGCCGAAGCTCAAGTGAGCAAGGAGGAAGCCAAAGGTCAAGTGTATTAGGCATATAAAACAAAGAACAAGGAAATTTTAGTGTTGCTGGCAAACTGTAAGGAAAAAAAGGAAGTCAAAGTTCTGGCAGAAGTGGAAGGAACAAGAGGACAGATGTAAGTCATAGGTCCAATAGGGTTGGGAGCAGAGAATTACAACCAAACAGATCCAGACCGTTTACAACATAGGGTTGGAGCCCTTGAGGTTGGTGCCTCAGAACTGAAAGGATTGGTGTCCTGGGAATTGGTGCTCCTAAATTCAGGTTTGGTGCCTTGACAAGACATAGTTGGTGCTCTGGAGGTTGAAGCCTCACAAAGAGTCCAAGTTGGTGCTTGGCAACTTATTGAAACCATATAACTATATATATATATTCTATATATATATATAATATATATAATATATATATATATATATATATATATATAATATATATATATATATATATATATATATATATATATATATATATATATATATATATATATATATATATATATATATATAATATATATATATATATATATATATATATTTTACTTGATTTATTGCAGAGATCATATTAATAAAAGAATTTATTCCTGTTATTTATTTCTGTGTTCCAAATATAAATGTTTTTAACTAATAAAAATGATAATTGAAAAGAAATACTGATTCACCTCGCCTCTCAGTATTTTCAACAATTGGTATCAGAGCGGGCTTCTTCATATCAGCCTAACAGCTTGAAGAAGGATTCTTAGTCATGATGAGAAATCAAGAAGTGTCAGGAAGACCTCCTCTATTCGATGGCACAAATTTTGGTTTCTGGAAAAAGAGAATGTCCTACTACTTAATGTCCCTTGGAACTAAAGTTTAGCATTCAATCTTAAATGAGTACATATCTCCTTCCACTCTTCCAACAAATCAAGACGAGAGGAAAGTCTACGTTGCAAATAAAAAAGCCTTAAACTCCATCACTAGTGGAATCACTAATTCTGAATTTACAAAAGTCATGAATTGTAACTCTGCCAAAGAAGTATGGGATAAGCTAATTGGCTTATACGACGGGGACTCCAAAGTCAAGAAGGCAAAGCTTCAAACTCATAGAAGGAAATTTGAAAGTCTGAAAATGGATGATGAAGAAGATATTGCATCATAATTTCTCTGAGTTGCTGAAGTGGTCAACTCTCTTAAAGGATTGGAAGAAAACATTGAAGAAAGCACCATTGTTCAAAAGGTCTTAAGATCTTTCCGAGACATATTTGACTCCAAAATAAGTGCTATAGAAGAAATGAAGGATATAGATACTCTCAATATGGATGAACTCCATGGAATTCTCATTGCTTATGAGATGAGAAAAGGTTGCCCAAGTTCCAAAGATGCAGCATTCAAGGCCTCAAAATCAAAAAAGGTGAAAGAAAGGAATGTCAGTAGTGATGACTCTGATGTTGAATCTGAATTGATGCAATTTGTATGAAGGCTAAAGAAAGGATCTAATCTAAAAGGTAAATACCCTCGTATTTGTTTCAAATGTGGAAAAATAGTTCATTATGCTGCAAAATGTCCTCATAAGCATGATAGTGATGATGAAGAAAATTCTAAAAAGATGGTATATAAAAAGAAAGTGTTCAATAAGAAGCATTTCCTCTCTAAGCAAGATGAGTCTGATGAAGATGAATTTGTAGTCATCAAAAATAAATCAACTAACCAGTTCCCTCACTGCAAAGGAGGTAATGAAGAATCAGATGAAGAAAATGACCATGTTGGAAGCCAAGAAGTATTATTCATGGCATTCACAAATGATGATGACTCAGGCCTATATGGAAATGTAGATGAATTGTTAATAAGTGCCATTGAAGAAAATGAGAAATTACAGAATAAAATCATTTCTCTTAAGGTAGAAAATGGGGAAACAAAAAGAAGGGAAGATCTCTTGAAAAATAAGCTAAAAGAAAAAGAAGAAGCTTGCGAAGAACGTGAAGCTGAAATAGTATCTCTGAGGAAGGAATTGGAGCAAGTTAAAAAGGGTTGGAAAAGCTCTCAAATACTTGACACTATCCTAAATAATCAAAAACCTCAACATGACAAATCTGGAATAGGTTTTAAAGGAGAATGATCAAGTACTAATAATAATGTGAAAAGCTATGCCAATGTACTTTTCGATAACCCAAAAGAAGAAAGATTATTTCATCAAAGGCTCATCCCAGATCCAAAGAATGAAGAAAGAGTAACTCCAAAGAAGAATGTTGATTCGAATCATGGATGTTACAACAGATACAAAACAGTGTTTCATCCAAAGCCTATCTCAAATCCAAAGAATGAAGTGGGAGCAACTCCAAGGAAGAATGTTGATTCAAATCATGGCTTGTAAGAATGACACACCAAAATTGAAGGATCAAATAAACAAACCATATGGCCCCAACAGGGCAAGGACAAATCAAGAGCTACAATTCTTTTGATCCCTTGGCCAAATTTGATCTGATTTGCTCATTATGTAATAATAATGGACACAATGAACAAAATTGCCCACTCAAAAGAGGAAAAGCTAGAAGTGAGATTCCCAACACGGATAAATGTGGCCTAGATCTATGTGCTCAAAATAATGAAAATCATTGGTTTGTGGATAGTGGGTGCTCCAGACACATGACAGAGGACAAAAGGAAGTTTGTCTCATTGAACCAAAAGGAAGGATGTATCCTTTGGAAGTGGATCTACCAAAATTGCTGGAAAATGAATTGTTACTCATATTAATGGAAAACGAAAAGCTCAAAATGCTTTGCTAGTAAATGGGCTCAAACACAATCTCCTGAGTGTTAGCCAAATCTGTGATCAAGGACATAATGTTGTTTTTAGCACCAAAGACTGTGAAATAAGGAACTCTTTCTCAAGGGAACTTGTGGCGAAAGGGGTTATAACACCAGACAACATCTACATTTTGAACAAGATTCAAGAAGATAAATGCTACTTAAGTCAAACAGATGAAAGTTGGTTGTGGCACAAGCGACTTGGACATACAAGCTTCGATAATTTGATCAATATCAGCAAGATTAAAGGAGTATGAGACATTCCAAAGTTATTCAAACCAAATCAAGGAATATGTGGTCCATGTCAACATGGAAAGCAAACTAGAACCAACCATAAGACCAAGGAGTTTTCTACATCGAAGCCTTTGGAGATCATCCATGCTGATTTACGTGGACCAACTAGAACTTCGACACTCCAAGGAGAAAGGTAATTTGCTTTATTTGTTGATGACTATACTAGGATGATGTGGACATATTTTATAAAATATAAATCTGAAGCATTTGAGTGTTTTAAGAATCTTAAAGCTCTTGTAGAAAATGAAAAGTACTCAAAGATTAAGTGCCTCAGAACAGATAGAGGGGGAGAATTCACATCAAAAGAATTTAATGAATTCTATAAAATACATGGAATTAAAAGAGAACTCTCTGCTACTAGAACACCCAAGCAAAATGGGGTAGTTGAAAGAAGAAACCGAACAGTTCAAGAAATGGCAAGAACAATGTTAATAGCAGCTGACTTGCAGCGAAAATTATGGAGAGAAGCAGTCGGGACAACTCTCTATACCTTGAATCAAACTCAATTAAGACCAAATAATGAAAAGAATCCTTATGAATGATGTAAAGGAAGACCTGCTTCAGTAAAATACTTCAAGACTTTTGGAAGCAAGTGCTTCATAAAAATCAATGATGGCTCACCAAGAAAGTTTTCTTCTTGGGTTGAGGAAGGGATCTTCCTTGGATGTTATACATGAAGCAAAGCCTACAAGTGCTACAATAACCGACTACGAAAAATAGTGGAAAGAATTGATGTAAAGATTGATGAAGACCTTTCAGAGAAAGAAATTGAAGAACATGAAGTTGATCCTCTCATTGAAGAAGAAGAACTAGAAGAAGAAGAAAAAAATCAAGAAATGCCCAAGGAAAAAGAACCATCTCAAACTCCTTCAAAGATGAAAATTCTCCAAAACTATCACCTAGAAGAGTATATTATTAGCAATATAGATGAAGGGATGCAAACCTGAAGAAGAATGATAAATGCACCAAAGAAAAATGATATTTCTCTTCTATCCATGATAGAACCAGAAACATTTACTCAAGCAAGTAAGGATCCTCATTGGGTAAAAGCCATGGAAGAAATGTCTCAAATCAAGAAGAATGAGATATGGGAGCTGCTACCTCGTCCAAAGGACAAAAACATAATAGGAACCAAGTGGGTGTTTAAAAACAAAATGAATGAAGATGGAAAAATCATCAGAAACAAGGCAAGGCTTGTTTGTAAAGGTCATTCACAAATTGAAGGAATTGACTTTGAAGAAACATTTGCACCAGTATCTCATGTGGAATCTATCAGGATGTTCTTGGTATTTTCTTGCTCAAAAGGATTCAAAATCTATCAAATGGATGTAAAATCAGCATTTCTTAATGGGGAACTCAAGGAAGAAGTCTACATGGAGCAACCAGAAGGGTTTAATCTAATAGAAGAAAAATACTTTGTTTTTAAGTTGAAAAATGAATTATATGGGTTGAAACAAGCTCCTAGAGCTTGGTACGCAAGATTGGATCACTATCTACAACAAAAAGGCTTCAAGAAGGGGGTGAAAGGAAGTAATCTCTACATAAAGACATATGAGGATAAGTTACTAGTCACACTTGTTTATGTTGATGATCTAATTTTGCTAGTAATAATGATGAGATGAGCCATGAGTTTTCTCAAAATATGTCAAAAGAGTTTGAGATGTCAATGATAGGAGAGTTATCTCACTTCCTTGGACTACAAGTATCTCAAGCCACGACAGGCATGTTTATAGCTCAAGCCAAATATCTTAAAGACATGCTTAAAAGATATGGAATGGAAGATTGTGCACCCATGAGCACACCTATGACCACAAGTTTCAAATTGAGCAAAAATGATGACTCCCCTCTGGTAGATGCAATTCATTACAGGTCAATAACTAGAGCCCTTCTGTACTTAACTGCTATGAGACTCGACATTATGCAAGCAGTAGGAATGGTGGGAAGATTTCAATCAGCTCCTAAATAATCCCATTTGTTGGCTGTAAAAATAATTTTCAGATACCTGAAAGGAACTCATGATTTTAGTCTCTGGTACCCTAAGAGCTCAACTCTTACTTTGATTGCATACATTGATGCTGTTTGGGCCAGAAGTGTCAATGATCGGAAAAGTACTAGTGGAAACTCATTCTTCCTGGGAGACTGTTTAGTATCTTGGCTCAACAAAAAATAGACATCCATATCACTATCTACAACTGAAGCTGAGTATATAGCTGCCGCAGATTGTTGTACTCAAATACTATGGATGAAGGAAGCTCTAAAAGATGTCAACATAGGTACAAATCAACCAATTACCATCTATTGTGATAACACAAGTGCAATCAACCTCAAAAAAAATCCAGTGATGCACTCAAAGACCAAACATATACCAATCAAGTATCATTTCCTTCATGAACAAGTAGTTGAACAAAATATCATCTTGGAATATATCAATACTAAGGAGTAGATAGATGATATTTTCACAAAACCTCTTCCTCGAGAAGCATTTGAACATTTTCGTCAAAAGAGGGGAGTTATCTCTTTAGCATCACTTAAGTTGATTCATAAAGATGTTGCAGGACAGGGGGAGCAGTGCGATAGGGGGAGTCCTTGTGCACTCCTTTGCCACTAATGTCCAAAGGGGAGAGAAGAAGAATATTGCCATCAATGACAAAGGGGGAGATTATTGACCTAGATTGTCATTGATGTCAATATGTCAATATTCCGAATGAGTAAACAATGATGTGAAGCCAAGAAGAGCAGATCCATGAAGAAACATGAGCAAGAAGCTAAGGAGCAAAGCCATTAAAAGAGGAACACATCAGAGGATTATTGCAAAATATTAGAAGAGTTCATTGGAAACACGTTATCGAAAGCCATCATGAAGCCAAAGTGTAAGAGGAAGATGTCATTAGAAGCAAAGAGGAACATATCAGAGCAGAGAATATTGGAAGTTGTCAGCCATGGAGTCATATTGGATGGTGTTAAGGGTTGAACGACAGAGATGAGTTTTTCGTTCTAGTGGAAAAGGAATCTGGAGGAGAGTCATGGAGTCGTCGATGGTAGAAGATCTATGGTCATCGGAAGTGAATCAATTTGGGGCATTAACCAAGATGAGGGATAGATTTAAAGTTATAAGCGGGATTTTAGGCAGATGCAAAATGGTAAGTGGTATTTAGAGGAGAGCGCCCGATTCCATACAATGGTTGACACGTAGCAACTAGAGGAGAGAGAAAAACCGCTCATTTTGGGCGAGTAACTCTTGTGCAAGTAGTCCACCCGAAATCCCTATAGACCTTCAGATTTTGGGAGTTGAAATCTATGGTGGAGAATGAACCCGATAAAATTAAACCTCGAGAATTGTGTCTGAGCAGGTTACGTCATCACCATTGTAATACGCCCTAATGCTATATTGTGTTCGCCGTATCAGAGGTTATGCATCGCAAGTTATAAAGGAATGGCACCATATAAACTGCGATTACGATATATATATATATGAACTCGAGGAATTATTAAAAATGGTTTATAATCATATCACATCCATTAGGGGCAATCGACAATCAGCCATCAACGATGTTATAGGCACGATGTATAAAAGACCTCTAGAAATGTGCGATTGCGATTGAGATAGTGACGCGGTTGGTGGGACCGCCCATTATATATTTCTAACTATGTTAATGGGGCATCGGCTAGGTTGCGATTGCAATTGTGGGATTATTAATGTATATTTTATGAATATTAAAAAAAGGGGGGTCTCTCTGATATTTTCTTTAATATGCAACATTATTGTAATTTTGCCTCTCTTCCACATTAACGTGTCCTATGAGTATTGATGGACTCGAAGAGATAGAGGAAGTCGAAGAGTGAGCGCAAAGGAAGCTGAAAGGTCAAGATATAATTGAGGAAGCTAAAGCTCAAGCAAGCAAGGAGGAAGCCAAAGGTCAGGTGTATCATGCATATAAAATAGAGAACAAGGAAAGTTTAATGTTGTTGGCAAACTGTAAGAAAAAAAAGAAGCCAAATTTCTAGCAAAAGTGGAAGGAACAAGAGGACAGAAGTAAGTCATAGGTCCAATAGGCTTGGGAGCAAAGAGTTAAAACCAAACAGATCCAAACAGTTTACAATGTAGGGTTGTTGCCTTAGAACTGAAAGGATTGGTGTCCTGGGAGTTGGTGCTCCTAAATTCAAGGTTGGCGCCTTGACAAGACAAAGTTGGTGCTCTGGAGGTTGAGGCCTCACAAAGAGTCCAAGTTGGTGCTTGGAAATTGATTGAAACCATATATAATATAATATATAATATAAATAATATAAGATTAAAAATATATAAATATCTATATATATTGTACTTGATTTATTGCAGAGATCATATTAATAAAAGCATCTATTCCTGTTATTTATTTTTGTGTTCCAGATATAAATGTTTTTAATTGATAAAAGTGATAATTGAAAATAAATATGGATTCACCTCCCCCTCTCAATATTTCCAACAAAAGCGGCTTGGATGGAGGTATGCGAAGAATTTTGGTGTCTCAAGTGTAAAAACCAGGGGCATGATAAAGATCACTTCCCTTTCTTTGCGAATTACATCACAGGAGGAGGGCCTATGCCCCTAAGGCAGGAAGCTCCAGCGAGACCAAGTGCGAAGCCCATTCTATGGTGCACGTTTTGTCAAGTAGTCAGAAAACATGTAACAAACAACTGTCATTTACTGCAAAATTTTGTACAAACACTGCAATAATTGTTCTATGATTTCTACAAATCAGTAGTCGACAATGAGCGCCATTATTGGAGATATGAATTAATGATGGAGAGCACACCTATGTATCGAATGCAAGTAGAAACTCGGCCTCCAGATCAAGGCACTGGGGGAACACGCGAAGGATATTAGGGGCGCAGACAAGGCCGAGGAGGAGGAGGACCCGATAGGGGTCGAGGGCATGTCATTTGTTACAATTTTGGAATGCTAGGACGCTACGCGTGGGAGTGTACGAATCAGACACACCCATTATGTCAGTATTGCACTCAATTTGACCACACAATAAAAGAATGTCCTGTGTTGATGGCCAAGATGCAGGAGAAGAAGGCACAACCTCAACATCCTACCCATAAATTATAGATGATGAGGGTTGAGCCCTACGAATAGGACCCTAATGTGAATATTGTATTGTGAAGCGGGATTGCGACTGGTGATGATAAGGGAAAGAAACCTGAAGAAGGTGGATGGGTCTACAAGGCCCTAGAAAAGGAGGTTGGATTTGATCTGGAGTGTGCAAAGGAAACATTCATGGAAGAAAAGAAAAGCTTCGCTAAAGACTCTACCTCATGGGGCCAAAACAAACTGCCAGATACCAATGCGCCTACAGAGGTTGACCTCTCTATGCTTACCACATTCTTGGAAGCTTGTATGAAATTAATACGTGATAGTAAGGTTGTAAAAGGGCTACAAGAGTTGATAAACAAATGTGCCGGCAAGCATAAAACTTTTGATGGACCCCACGTAGTCAGAAATATCAATAAGCATAAGGCAAGAATAGGGCACGAAATGAGGCTTACTGCACAAATAAGAGACTCTGAGATGGACTAGGTTATTCTGGATTTGGGGCCTGACGTGAAGATATTACATAAAAAAACCTGGGGGAGAATGGGGAGACCTATGCTACAGTGGTCTTTGATTCAACTGAGGATGGAGAACCAACAAAAGATTATCCCTATGGCACGATTGCAGGGAGTTATCATTGATATAGAAGGTGCAAGCACGCTGGTTGATTTTGAAGTAATAGAGATTGTTGATGATAGTAATCCACACCCCGCACTCCTGGGAATTGATTGGGCTATCGACATGAATGGGGTCATCAATTTGAAGAAGTGGACAATGTTGTTTGAAAGGAAATCACTTTTCGTGGTAGTACCATTGGACCCTGCAAAAGGACCATGCTATATTGAACTAGTCCATGACTATGAGGAGAGTGATGATTATTTGAATCAAATTTATAAAATAACAGTGCGAGACCAAGATTGGGTTAATCTGATAGCTAATGGACGAATTGCATGGGACCATGAAAGTTTATGTACCTTAGATTTAGACGAAGAGCTAGAACATTGGAAAAACAGGTTGCATTAAGTATCGACACTGCGTTGCAACATGATGACCAAATCATTGTGCTATGTGTGGTCAGAGGTAAGAAATTTTCCTTATTACGATGGTTTAACTAATGCAGATAAATTTTTGGATGCTTTTGAAAGAGAAGTTCCAGAAGATTACTTCTTTCAGGCATTGGACTGGAGATTGCGTGCTATGCCTGGTTGGTGGTGGGGTACGTACAAAGACAACTTTGATGAATGGCACGATTACAGAAGGATGATGAGAATGTGATTCAGTTGTCCTAAAGTATGGGAAAATGAGAAGTATGATGGAAGGAATGATCCACACGATCATTTGGCCAAATGGACTAAGGTATATGGAATAGAGCCACAATCTGAATGGGTGCATTTGTTATGTCACCCTCTAGACATAATCCCTATGAACTGGTATTTGGAAATGAAGCTTCGCCATGGCACCATGGAGTAGGATGTCTTAAGAGAAGGGTTCGTGAGGACATTTATCTTTGAAGACAGGTTTGAAATAATTTATGAGGCGTTGTAGGAGGTTAAGGCAGTGACCTTTTGAATACTGTAGGATCCTTTAGAATTGATTCAACCAGATTCGAGCACCCAGTTGCGCCATGCGCTGGAATGCTATAATGTGACTGCTGAAGGAGAGGATGAGGATCCAAGGAATATTAACATCCCAGAAACAGAAGGCCACCGCAAGGTAGAGGGACCGCAGATAGAGAATCTAGACATCACCATGCCATTAAAAACTAGGCAAGTAAACATCAACACAGAGGCAGAGTCGAAGTTTGTGAAAATTGGGGATTACTAGAATGATGCTATAGTAGATAAAGTCACTAAGTTGCTCCGTGAATATCAGGATTTATTCCCTTCAAAATTTTCAAACTTGAAAGGAATCATGGGTAATTTGGGAGTGATGAAAATAACTCTGAAACCGGACACAAAGCCTGTTAATAAGAGGCCATATCGCCTTAATCCAAAATACAAGGAAAGTGTCTGCTTGGAATTGGATAAGATGCTTGAAGCATGTATTATTGAACCAGTGGAGGAATCTGATTGGGTGAGCCTAATGGTAGTTCAAGAAAAGAAGCAGAAGGACGAAATAAGGATATCTTTAGATCTAAGAAAGCTTAATGATGCCTGCGTCCATGATCCTTTCCCAACACCATTTACTGACGAGGTCCTAGACAATGTTGGAGGACAGGAGGCCTATTTGTTTACTAATGGGTTCTCTGGATACCATCAGATCAATATCGTGCTAGAAGATAAGAGTAAAACAACCTTCGCGATAGAATGGGGTTGTTTTCAGTATACGATGATGCCCTTCGGACTCAAAAATTCACCAACAATATTCTCTCGCGTAGTCATCGCGGTGTCAAAGAGTTTATTCACAAATTTTTGGAGGTCTATTTTGATGACTGGACAATGTTTGGGATAGTCAAGCGCCATGTAGATAGTCTACGCTTAATGTTGGATATGTGCCGAAGGTATCATATTGCATTGAACTTGAAGAAGTACTTGTTTTGTGTCCCCTTTGGGATTTTGCTGGGTCATGTGGTATGCAGGCAAGGACTCATGGTGGACCCTGCCAAGATCATGGTAATAATTAATTTGGAAGCCCCAGGGAGTGTTAAACAACTACACCCAATGTTGGACCATACTGGGTATTATCGAAAATTCATCAAGGCTTACGCTCAAATTACAGTGCCCATGGAAAATTTGCTAAAGAAGGATGCTACATTCTGTTGGAATAAAGAATGCCAACATAGTCTAGATGTCTTGAAGGAGAAAATGGTTACCACACTGATCTTGGTCTTCCTGGAATGGAAGAAACAATTCCATGTGCACGTTGATGCCTCGTGTATTACGTTGGGAGTAGTGTTGACACAGGTTGGTGAAGGAGAACTAGATCATCCTATAACATTTGCGAGTAGGAAGTTGTCAAAGGCTGAAAAGAATTATTTGTCGACCGAGCGCAAGGGATTGGCTATGGTGTACACGCTCCAGAAATTTAGGCATTATATGTTGAGTGGACATTTCGAAATGTGCACAGACGACTTTACCTTGAAATACCTAGTCAGTAAGCCTGTGTTGGGGGGAGGGAATATGCAGATGGTTGTTGTTGTTTCAAGAATATGATTTTGAGGTGATTGTGAAGCCATGAAGGTTGAATGTAGACCTTGACCATCTGTTGCGCATTGAGATAGGAGAGGAGCCTACTAATTTGGAGGAAGGGTTGCCTGACATTCAGCTCTTCATGATACGCATAGTGGATAACCAATTTGTGGATATTATCCATTTCTTAACTACAGGGATGGCTCTAGAAGGGTACACCAGCCAGCAGAAGAAATAGTTGGTGGTGCACACGGTCAATTTCTCAGTAATTGTAGGCCATTTGTATAAGATGGGATCAAATGAGATACTTCAATCATATGTGCCTAATTTTGAATGAAATAGTATCCTCAATGAAGCTCATGGAGGAGTTGCAGGAGGACATTATGCAGGGAAAGAAACAATGCAAAAGGTTTTGCGCATTAGGTTGTGGTGGTCGACACTGCATAAAGATTCTAAAGAATATTGTAAGGCATGTGATGCATGTTGGAGGACGGGTAGGCCATCGCGAAGGGATGAGCTAACGCTGAATCTATAGGTGTTGTTGCAGCCATTTGAGAAATGGGAAATTGATTTTGTAGGACTGATTCAGCGCCTAGGTAAGAAAAAAGGTGCGCGCTACATCATCATCGCGACAAAATATTTGACTAGATGGGCGGAGGCACAGCCTGTGAAGGATTGTACAAGGGAAAAAGTAGCAAAATTCTTGTTTGAATATGTGTTGACCAGGTTTAGTTTCCCGAAGATGTTGATGAGTGACTAGAGTACACATTTTCTCAATGAAACGATTAGTGCACTAACAGAAGAGTTCCAGGTTTACCATTAGAAAAGTACACCATATCATCCTTAGGCCAATGGGACAGTTGAGGCTTTCAATAAGATATTGGAGAATGCGTTGACGCATATTTTCAATGTGCAGTGGAATGATTGGGACATGCATGTATTAGTGGTGTTATGGGCATACAGAACTACTTGCAAAAAGCTAATAGGTTAGATGCCTTTCCGATTGGTTTATGGTGTTGAGGTTGTAATGTTGATGGAATACATCATGTCAAGTCTACGCATTGCAACTTTCACAGTAATGGCAGACCGCGGAGCCTTCGAAGAATGGCTTGCACAACTAATGGAGCTCGAAGAAGATATGTTTCTAGTTGGATTCCATCAACAATTTCAGAAGGAACGCGAAAATTTTGGCCATGATCGGCACATCAAACTGCGCACTTTCAAGGTAAATGACTTGGTTTTATTATATGATAGCAATTTCTCTAAGTTTCCAGGAAATTATTAGACGCACTAGATGGCGCCATATATCGTCAAATAATTTACCGATGGTGTCACAGATCAGCGCACAAATTTGAATGGAGAACCATTTCCGGGAAAGGTAAATGGAAGTTGGTTGAAGCCATACACAGGGGATCCGACCCAATGACTACATGACGGCAGGACAACCTTAGCACTCCAGGCAACTGCAAGAGAGTGCAGGACTATAAACTACACTACCCAGTTGGTAGAACTACGCGTCAGAGGGGTTGCACGGATAAGGGTGATGTTACAACATTAGAAGTTGCACGAAGGGAGGCATGTTATGGGGGGAGATACTGTGCAACACAGCCAAAAAATGACCATTACAGTCATTTTTCATGATTTGATTACTAGGAGATGGTTAAGAGGAGTCAGGGCGTGGAATTTAAGGCATTTAAGGCTAAAATCTATGGAGATCTTCCACCAAATTAGCATTTATGGACATATTTTGGGGGAAATGGTTGAATTTGAATTTGAATTCGCCTATAAATTATGCGTGGTCATCCAGTAGAGAACACTTTGCATCCTTAGAATTTTCGAGTTGTGTTGTCCATTGTATATGAACCCTTAGTTTTTCATAGATTTAGTCGCTAGCTTTGTGTTTGACATGTTACCTAAGGATACCTAGTAGTTCATTCTCAACACCATGTCTAGACTAGGTGAGACTGCAAGCACCAGAGAAACTGTTGCCTCTAAGGGAGTGGCTCTGGAAGTTGTAATCATGGAGGCTTCGGCTCCAGTGCCCATGACACCAAGGTTACCTAGACCAAATTCCACACCAGTGCGAGAGAATCCCAAGCCCAAGAAATATAAGGAGAAGATGCCAATTCCGGTGCGTGAGTCATTGAGGAATCACTCTACTACCCATGCTTAGAAGAAATATAAACAATCAGTGAAGGATAAGGGGAGAGTTGTGGATTTGGAGGCTAAAGAGGGGGCGAAGGATATAGATGCTGAGGGCGTGGAGCCCATCTCCAAACTGTCATATTATATCCCTCTGCGTAAGGGAAAGGTGAAGGTCACTAAGGACCCAGATGCAGGGAAATTCCTCCTAAATAGGCCCTTGCTACCAAAAGGCATCACCTTTGAAGGCCGCGCCTGGCGTAGATTCCCCACTTGAAAATGGAAGACTGGGATTTGGCAGATGGTGATAGGTTCCCGCACCTCGTGACAAATAAATATATGAAGTGGGTGTACTATGAAGAATCCATTGTCACCATGTTGGAGCAAGTTGAGTGGATTCACGAAGTGAATTAGTCGGGGCTACTGAACCTACCGTGGGTGCCCCACTATCACCGCTCCAACATCGATGTCATTTTTATCAAGAACTTGCTGACCTTGTTACATGATGGATGTTTGTGGCTAAGTGCACCGATCCCAATCACAAACATGTTGATCCATCAAATCACACTCCTGCCACATTTAGGCTTGAATCCGGCCAAGCAGTATGGTGGAAAAACCATTGAGCACGACCTGGTAGAAAGGATGAAGGAGAAGTTCAAGCTAGTTAAGAGTCACATGGGTACTCCATCACGTCTATCACCGACCCCATGGTGCAAGTTGCCATGCAGATCCTCATTGGTAAGGTGTGTAGGATGTTCTGGCACCAATAATTTCATTAGCTTCACAATGCGTGGAAGGCGTGTAGTTTAACTGGTGGCACTACCTCTGCAGTGAGTTCCTTGCGAATTGTTGCAAGGCTTAGGATGAGAGAAAAAACTTCCACTATGCATGATTGTTTCTCTCCATCATGCTAGTAGCTTGGGAGATGCCGGAGGATAGCTAGTTTCCTCCCTTGGAGAAAGGATTGCAGGAGGATGCATAGTTTGCCTCCCTTTGGGCCACATAGGATGTCACGTGGGCCATGGAGACAAAATTTTTCTGGGTGTTGATGGAGGCGAGCATTCAGATGGCCATCAACCAGAAGCCATGGTTGTCCCTAATGGTTTTTAATTAGCTATCAGAGTACGTAGAGTTTAAGGAAGACTTTCACCGCATATATATTAGGGCGCGGAAGGATCTGCAGTAGAAATGGTTTGACCTACCTTATCTTGCCAAAAACAATGCCATTCAGGAGGTTATCAGGCACTGGCTAGATGATTTGAATTCTCCATCCAATCTGGTCATAGGCTCTAGCAAAGGTGCAAAGGTTTCTGCGGAGAAGAAAAAGAAGGAGGCAATGAAGCAAGCAGTCCAACAGTTGGTCAAGAAGCACAAAAAGGAGGCTGAGGAGAAGGCCTGACTGGAAAGGGAACACACTGCAAAGAAGCAGGTTAAACATGAGTAGCATGAATTTTAGCAGAGCGGTAAATCCCCTTCACCCTAGATCGAGGAAGAGGAGTAGTCAGAGCAGGGAGGTGGCGAAGAGGAAGAATAGAGCACTCCATTTTGGGTGAAGTGGTACAGGAAATCGCAGAAGGTGAGGTCCCAAAAGAAGTAAAAAATGACAAAGCTACCGCTGGATCCCATCACATTCATAGAAGGCAACCTTGACGAGATCGAAAATCAAGTGCATGATACCATAGCGAAATTTTTGCAACAGTTTGAACAAAAGCACCTGCAGTCACTAGGCACTCTTCAGAAGGATTTGTGCGAGCTACAGATCTAGACCAGTAGGATCCAAGTGGGTACAGGACAAGTGAGTTCTGCATGGATGAGCTTGGCACCAGGGACCAGCTAGGCTACTAAGATGGTTAGGTCAGTCGATCTTCGGGTAGTTGCAATACCCGAAGGGTCGTTGAGTGCAGAAATGACCGATGACAAGGTCATCGTAGATAATTTGAAGAACATCAGCCTCAACCTTGTAGAACTCCCCAATGAGTATCTTCACACACTACAAAAAGGTGTAACAACAGAGTTACGAGCGTGAGAGTAGCACGCTCTTAGCCTAATCACTAAATATTAGGTGAACAATGAGCAAATATTCGCTGAGAAGATAAAGGCATTGAAGGCAAAGGAGACAATGTATGTGTAGAGTGCCTAGATGGCAGTTGCGATGGTAGAAGCATGCAGGACAATATCGAAGTTGCACATATCGGAGGAAGCCCCACTTGAGGCCAAGATCAGGAAGCTGGCAGCTGGTGTCTACGTTGCCAAGAAAGAAGTGGCTTGAGTTCAGTTTGAGATCAACCTAAAAATCAAAGAACTAGAGCTTAGTTCATAGCCTTCAACCCCTCTAGAAGTTAGGGAACAACTCGAAGCAGTTGTTAAGGATGGATTAGCTACTGTCGATGCTGCAATGATGGACTGCACAACATTGTTTGAGTAGGCCATAGATGTAGTAACAGATTTGTAGGAAGATCCCAACCTACATAGATTAAAGATAGAGACTCACAAGCTTCAACAGTAGTACAATGAAGTGTAGGTGACAGCGCACACAGTAGCTACAACACAGTGCCTCGCCAAGTTGTAGGAGGGGAAGCAAATCCTTGCGCAAGTAGAAGCTCCATAGAAAAAAGAGGCACTCCTTAAGGAATGGTTGGATCCTTGGTTTGAAGAATCCTACCAAGTATCCGCTAACATACAGGACAAGTTTCCAAACCTGTAGCTTAAACAACATAAGATCAAGCAGGACAACAAAGGACCAGCCATAGAGTAGTTGGTTGAACAGGTGAAGTAGGCAGCCACGTAGAGCGCGACTAAAGTAGCATTGGTTCAAGTGGAGCTAGGGGATATTCACAGCAATATCTTCATGCTAGCTGAGTGACTCAAGGGAAAGTCTTGATCTTTGTGTTGGGGGCTTGTTGGGATGGGGTCCCCTCGGTCATTTTTGGGGCAAAAGCCCAAGTTTTGGAGGAAAAGCCCAAGTTTTGATGTAAAAAGATGTAAAGTCTCCACAAGTTGTGGTTGCAGAGCACATAGTTAGTTAAAGAATCAAAAGGTGTTTACCCTTCGTTTATGTAAATTGAGTCGGCTTTTGAAGATCTACCCATGGTCCTCGGACCATGGGATTCTATAAATAAGTGTGTCTTAAAGAGTCTAAGGAAGTAAGAAGTAAGAAGAAGTCTGTGGGGACAAGCGAAGAAGTCTAGCGCAAAAGTATAAGTCTTAGAGGAGGGAAAGGCTTTGTAATTGAGTGCACATAGGCCTAGAATAGTGTCTGCAGCTGAGTGTGTAGACCCCTGCAGCTAACTGCGTAAGGAAGTTTTGAGTTTGTAAGCTTAACTGAATATCAATAAAGAAGATTGTTGCAAAAATTATTGTGTTTATCTATTATATTTGGTTATGTATGAATGTGGTTTAGGATTTGATTAATAATGGTTTTATGAAATAATTATGTATTGATGCACGACTTTAATTTTTCTACATTGTTATCTAAACAAAATTAATGTTAATTAATTACGCGAATATTATAACGCTTTTTGTTAAAGTTATCCAACACTTAAGTGTATCTAAGAAAATAATGGTCTAAGGGTAATCTAAAGCACGCATAAGTAGCTAATGGACTTGTTCAGGGTCTGCAAAAGCCAATCATAGACCTTCGTGGAGGTTTAGAGACCAATTGGAGGAAGTTACAGCAATAGGATATAGGATTATAGAGGTCTACTCGAAGGTAGATCTAGGCTGCCAAAAGGACATCACACTGATCTCTGGGTGCGGAAACCTGGTTCCAACATCCCCCCATACTGCTTCAGGTGAGACTTCAGTCCGCACACCACGGATTGATGCCAAAAGGGCCAGTAGTGTAGGGATTTGTTTGATGCAACTAACTCTGAACTTGGGTTAGGACCCCCTAAGCCAAAGATCTCCTATGATTCATCTCTATGGAAAAAGGGGAGCCAAATTATCTATAATCTTGTGATTGCATTCAGATTAAGAGATGAATTTGACACTTGGTGGTTGACCTTGTTGATTACTTTTTCCATAGTATTGACTTTGATGTCTCTCTTGTTGAATTTATTCTATAAGGAAATAATTGTTGGGATTTCCCCATGTGGGTTTTCCCAGGGTGAACTCTTGTGTTATTGTGTGGTTGTCCCTTTATGATATTGATGGCATTTTGTTTTAACTGTGGAAATCCTTCATGTAATTTCTTTATGATTAAAAAGGATCATAAGAAAAATACTAAAATAATGAAAACTTCATAAGAAGTAATTATATGTATTGAGGATGCTTTAGATTCTCATAAGTCACGACTATTGTTTTGTAGCTAGATATAAGAAAGGACCTCAAATATTTTACAGTTACAAGGATCACTATCATAGAGACAACTAGAAAGGACAAGGATGTGTTGGCACCTAATACCATCGGATATTGGTCCAATTTGCATAAACACATATTCTCTCCAGTAACGCATGATATCATAAATTGTTGGGAAGCCATTACTTTATGCATGTGGTATTTCCATAGCTTTGACTAGCCCCTAACATCTCAGGAGCAACCACAACTACAATTGAATAAGGAATAATTAGAAGGATTATATCGGCTCAGTGTGCAAGCTATGAATCCATAGTTAGATTTCACGATGATCATGCCAATGGAATCTATTGTTGTCCATTTTTTTATTGTTAGCACATTGTTATTTTTAACTATTTTTGGACTACCAAGTGGAGCTTTATTGTTATCTTAGTACTGAAATTAGACTCCTAATATATATATATATAGATATATATATATATATATATATATATAATATATATACATAAATATACATATACACATGAGCACCTTGTAACACATAAAAATGATTGTTGAATGAACTCTGTAACCACTTACCTATTTTAATATAATCGATATTTTAAACTATATGTGTAAGTTTTGTTGAGTTCTATGATTGTGCTCTTATGTGTTGCTTTGGATGAATCTAAAAGTTTAATTCGAAGCTTGTGTTGGCCCTTAACAGTGTTAAGGCACAGGTCAACCTTGAGCAAGGGCCCACACAAGGTGTAGTTTTGTTCCAATTTATTTTCTATTTGTTTTGCAAGTAGGATTAGATTATTGTTTATGTTTTCAAGTGTTTTAATATATTTTATGTTCATTTAATTTCCATGATGTTTTATATCAAAGTGATTGTGAGGTTTTATGATTTTCTTAAGTTCATAGATTAGTTATTTGGGGAATATGCTAGCCTACTTTACACGCATATGTTGAAGAATTGGGTGCTATAGAATTTCTTGGATTCAAGTCCACCTAGTGACATTGAGCTTCTCCCCCTTATATGAAAACTGGGTGCATGAGGCACCACATAGCTGAGTAGTGAGCTATCCTTAAGAAAATCATTCCATCTGATTCTAAATCCCCATGAGTTTCTTTTCTTAGGTCATTAATTAACGTAAGGGACTTGCCTCTTGTGTATATTGCACATACTGCCTCATAAGGTTATGAAACTCAGTTTAAAAAAATAAATGTACTATGCATTTTTTGTATTTGCTTTTTATTTCTTGTCTTGGTCTCGACCTAAATATTTTCAATCAGAAGAAAGCTTCTTCCCACACCTTGTATCATTGATAGTATTCCCTCCAGAAACTGCACAATATTGGAAGGCAGACCAACCTTGAGGAATTGAATTGCACAATCCAGATAGGACGGCCATCCCTGAGCTCAAAAATTGCACAAATCTTCCCTTGCTATGAGAAAATGTGTAATTCATTGGGTCAAGGAGTTGCCCAGTCCCCTATGTTTGGGAACTACGCAATCATTCTTGGAAGTGCAAATGGCTAGTTTCCCCAAAAATCAAAAAGAAAAAAATAAAAAGGAAATCCCTAGAAAATAGGGAGTGATCAATTAGATTCTCGAAGGATGGCACAAGTTGTTATTTGGACTTTCTGCCAAGTGTCACTTTTTCCTTGATTTTAGGCATGCACGTCATAAAACTTAACCCACCTAGATATATATAATGGAAAACCCTAGAGATCATTTTCACATTCGATCTTTGAGCTCTAGCCTTCCCAAGGAGATCAAGGACCCTTCGATGGAGTTTGTGACGCTTTTCCAGGTGAGTTTTGACTTTGTCGTCTTTTGTCAAATTTTATCGTTTCACTTCCGTGAGTGTTTTTTTCCTTGTTTATTTTCATGATTACTGGTGTTTTAACTTATATTAGCTTGTACAAGTGTTGGTTCAATCTGTCATTTGCCTTTTACAAGTGTTGCATCATCTTTCTTGTTTTTTTCCATTAGCAGTCATCATTTCAGCAACTCCTTGTACATATTTGTTTTTTATTTTGCATGTTGATCTTCTACACTTTACTTTCACTGATCTATCTTTCCTTAGCTAGATATACACTCTAACTTGCACTATTACTCAAATCTTCCACTTTCCCATCCTCTTTCCGGGCAGATCTTTCCTTCACTTGAACAGTAGTTTCCTTGCACAATTGGGCATTGCGTAAGTCCAAGGTTCAAGCCTCCTACTTGGCCTCTGAGATTGCACAATGCATAGTCCCTAACTTTCCCAACAATGCATTGCATAGTTCTAGGGCTCAAGCCTCATCCTTAGCCATTGAGATTGTGCAATGTGTAGTCCCTCCCTTAGTCTTCCGAGGCTGAGACTGCGCATTACGCAATATCAAGCCTCAAGTTTCTCCCCTATCTGATGAGACTATAGAATGCATAGTTATTGAAGCCATTCCCTTCCACCATCTAATAATTTCACAATTTTCCCTCTTAGTCTTGTGGTTTCTTCCTTTATCCTGCTTTATGAGTCATTTTATTGAATCTAATTCATGTTTTCCATGAGTATATTTTCCTCTTACAGGTATTGCAGTTGCTAATAACTTCTCTTGATCAGTCACTATTAACATGGACCCCAAGAGATCTACCTCAAAGAAAATTACTAAAGCAACATCAAGAAGGTGGTAGAGATTACCCCAGTGAACTTGCTAGTTTTATCAGATACTCAATTGTTTATAGAGAAAGAGTCAAAAATCACATGGCACAAAGTGAATGAGGAATTCTTACCAAGAAGCTTCAAAGAAAATCTTGAAGACTTGAAGGTGTATATCAATGTCTAAAGGTCAATATTACACAAGATTGCATGCAAGTACCCAACTTTCCCATGTGCGGACATTATCAGCTAGATAATATCTCATACAGATTCCAAGACTATGACTCTTAGCAATGAGAGTAGACAAACGCTTGCCTATTTTCTGGATCCAAATTACCATCTCATGTATCATTTGTTAGAGCTAAAATCACTCACGGGTTCTTAATTCTATGTAAATACCAGCTACTTGAGCACAAAGGAGGTTGTTAAAGTTTGGGTGAACGATACAAAAAAGTTTCATCATACACCCACCAATACCTACAAGAATAAATCTCTCAGGAAGGCTATGCGATAGTTGATAGTTTTATGTTGCACAATTTAGGGTCAACACAATACTGAGACCTTCCCTGAAGGTTAGGCATTCTTGATGAGTCAAATTGTGAATGAAGGAAAACCATTTAAGTGGTTAGACGTGTTGGCTCAATAGTTGAAGATCCATGTAGCTAATGCCCAGAATTCTCCCAAAGGCAAGTAAGCCAAATTCTATATGTTTTCCTACCTGCTGGATGCAATATGTGCTCACAATTCATTCCCTTGATTGAATTGGACTTGGTCACCAAGAGAGAATGATGTGCACATTAACTGCAAGTTGCTTTTGGACTCCCTCCATAAAGGAGTAATGGAAACGTTTATTGATCACTTCCTAATTCCATTGTACAAATTAATCTTTGAGTAAGAAACACCTTGCATGTCACATGGGGCAATGAAACCAAAGTAAGAAATAGCAGATTGGTTTGCCTCACCAGATGGAAATTTCCTCAGAGTATTCGATAGATAGAAGTCTCCACATATTCTATTGAGGTATGCCACCAATAATTTGGTCATGCAACAAGTTTGTTACCATGTTTCCACAGGGTTATCAATAGTTTTGCATGGGAATATGAAAACACCTTGGCCTACTCTTCCTTTGAAAATCAGATTATACGAAATCAAGAATTTGAAATTTGCAGACATCGAAGGCAAGGAGATAGATATTTTCACATTTTTTCTTTTGGACTTCAATTTGTATGATCTTAGGTATGTTTGTAAAGAGAAATGTGTAAGGACTAATTTTCAATGACTAAGAGGGAAATTTTATAGGCTTGAGAAGGAGGAGATGAAGAATCATTATAATGCCTCCAAGTCCCATGAACCAGTAAGCTTCGCAAGAACAACACATGTTAATCCATAGAAGGAATTCACTCTATAGGCAGTACGAGTAGGAAGGCATAACCCAGTGCATGAAAATGGAAAGAGGAAAGTTGCACACAGTCAAGTGGAAGAGCAAAGCTACAAGATGAAAGCAAATCTAATCATCCTGAAAGCATCCATAGTAGCAAAGAAAAGGAGAAAGTAGAGGAAGCGGGAGGAAGAGATGAAGCAGAGGGAAGAACGAGAGCAAAGAAGAATGGAAGAAGAAAGGCAAATAAAAGAAGAAGAAGAAAGGTGGAGAATAGAAGAAGAAGAAGAAGCACAGAAACAAGTCGAGGAATAAGTGCAGAACCAACTACTAGAAGAGGAAAGAAAACAGTTGTAGGATGATCTCTCAAGAAATTAAGGAGTTGATTGTAATCCAAGACATGGAGGTGGAACCAGATACATTAAACCAAGAGGTTGATCTGATGATGAGCACACAGCAGGTCACCATTTAGTCTCCCCCTATGTTTTTACCCGTCACCATCATTTTCAAGAAGTTGATAGATAAAATCTAGGGCTCATATCCAAAAATGCCTTCTAAATTAGGTGTTGAATCATTAGTAAAGCCCCCTAAGTCAAAATATAGTTAAATCAACTATTGGGGCAACTATAAGTGCGTAGAGCTATATTGGAAGGTCTAAAAGCACATAAGTTGCTCATGCAACCCCTATTGGGAAAAAACAGTAGGGTAGAGGGGTATTTTTGCATAGACGCAAGTCGTTGGTTAAATTTCGAACATTTTCCAAGTAGATCACCATCCATCCCCTCCTGACCACCCCCCTAGAACCATTTCGAGGTGGTAACCTACTCGGGCGATAAAACAACACCCCCCAAGAACACAGCTTCAGATCTAGATCCAATGGTCCAGATTCATTCCAGGAGGGGGAGTGTGGGGTTTGGCCTCCTGCTATCTAACCCACCATAGGATGATGGGAGTGTGGACCATGCACCACATGGGCCAATCAGCAGAAACCTTTTCAAGTGAGTGCAGATTCAAAGGTATAACTGTAACTCCACCTATTCTTGCTCTTATCCACATGTCCCTGCCATCGCATAATCTCACCCAGCCATGTGACCCTCCCATGATGTCATCCCCACATCAGCTAACCATTTCCCCTGCTCCATTTATAAAATCCTTCCCGCCTCGCCATTTGTAAATGTTTTTCTCAACTACATTGCTCTCCTGCTAATCGCCTATCTGGAACGCCTTTTAAGCTCAGTTGATCAAGCACCTCCTCCCGACATCGTTTCTGACCTTCTCCATGATAATCAGGTAACCAATTACTCCTGTCTGCATGTAAACTACTCATAGACTTGTAATAAATGGACAAAGTGGCTCCTGAGACCCCAAAGGCCTAAGAGGATAAACCCTCTTCCATTGTTGACGCCCTCATAGACAAATAGGCACAACTTGTTGACCCTTCTTGTGCCTACCACCTTGCCAACCTCTACTTTGACCCATATGGAAACCATGTCAGTGGGGAGGAGCCCATTCTAGGTGGTTGACTCCGGCCTATACTACCAAATCACATCCTCTATGCACCATTTTCTCGAATTTATCTCTTTCTTGATCACAACCTACATTGACAAAAATAATTGCTTTGTTTCCTCCCATGGGGCCAAAATTATCAAAGTAATCCTAGAGCTTATTCAAAACTCCCTGGTTTACCTTATTTCTCTAGAACCCTAATAGTTTACTGATGTCATATAATTTTATCATTACTTTACCCTCCTAACCAATGAGTAGCAACCTTTCCTACAGATGGTCCTAGCCCCTGGCTTACAATATCTGCCTATAGTTGATAGCTTCCCTATCACCATCTTTGTTGGACCAATCCAACCCATCCTATCCCTAATTTACCATTTGTTGGGGGATGACCATGGTGGATGGAAAAAATCAGAGGAAATTTTTGTTCAACTAGGACAATGTTGTTAGAAAGAGGTCAAATTCAGATGGTTACTCTCAATTTATACAAACCTATATGGCCATTGCATATAATATTATCCATGATTTTTCTCCCCCCAGTGTTTTCCCCCCAACAAAGAGAGATTCTCCAACTTAGAAAATACACCGGGGTAGGGGACTTGTATATTTTTTAGGATAACACAGAGATCAGGGTTTATGGGTGTGAAATTACCCTGTACCATCTACCTGTGCTCATGTCTATGAGGATATTTTCTCTAGAATTCATCAGGAAGACTCTCAATGCGGACCACCTCCACTTTGTCCCAGCAAAGAAGGGACATATGTTTAAATTGGGAAAGCTCATGGGAACTTTTGTTGTCAACTCTAGGCAAGAATTCAAGGCAGTTGAAGCATTACTCAATAAAATGAATTTCGACCTAGGGGATGTCTGGAATTATGACCCTCATGGTGTCATTGCTCAAAGGAGGGGGAAAATAAAAGCTTCAAATTACAAACATGAGTATAGGCCTTGAATTGGATGGAAAACTAATCTTGATTCATGGCCTATGAATACAGAGATGGAGATCGAGCCTTCAGTAACTAAGGACAAAGTGTAAAAGAGGACCGTGGACCAAACTGGACACATAGAGATGGAGGATGTACATGACTCTAAAAAGGAAAAAACCCAAGAGATAGAAGAAGAGGAACTTGAAACCATACTAGTGGAAACAATGCCATATCAATTAGGTTTCCAAGTGACCTTGGAGGATCCATCACAAGTTGGTGCCTCATCCTCTTCAGAGGTAGCTAATTTAGGTGAAAAATGAAGTGCAACTATTACTGGGTCAAGTTTGCCTATTGGAAAGGCCATTGAAGAAAGAAGGTGAGAGAGGAGATGTAGCAGCAAATTTCATCTCACTTAGTTCCATACCAGACCAGACTGTTGGCTGCTATGGATTTAGAAAGACATCAGATGAAGTTTTCACTACAATACCCATTGACACAATCTTTTCCTTCAGGCTCTTAGTCCAAAGCCTTGTATGTTTAACTAGACTTAACAAGTGTTCCCCTACTAGACAAGATAAATTTATATAGGCAAGTTTGGGAGATGTTGTATAGCGAGCTCAACAGGAATGTAATGACCATCAACAAGGCTGAGAAATTGTTGGAAAAGGTTGCAACTAGGTTGAATAAAGAGAGAGCCAACTCAAGGGCTCTCCACATGTAGAATGAGAGCGTCAAGGAGTTGGTCATGATGCTAGGAATGAATCCTAAAGATAAAAATTATGTTGAATCCCTCCTTCAAAGTTCCCAAACAAAAACCCAAGATATAGGCATAAGCTGAAGATTCCAGGTAGTGAGCATGTTCAATCCAAAGAAATTGCATAGGTAGAAGAAGAGAAGAAGATCCTAGCCAAAGAGATCATTGACAGGAACAATGAAATAGTGGCCCTTAAGTAGTAGGTAGTAGAGTTTCAAAAGAGAATAGACTCACATATATGTGCAGTGATAGTGCCCAAACATCCTCAAAACCCAACTAAATAGCTCACTAAGATTCTCACTGAGCTCTAACTTTCATAGGGGCGGCTTAAAAGCATGAAGAGCGATCTAGATTCTTCCCAGAGAAGCCTAACACATAAAGAGAAGAAACTGGAGACTGCCAAGAAAAATGTAGAAATAATTGGTAAGAATCTACATGTAGCAAACGAGGAGATCTCAGAATTAAAGCTAAAGCTTAAAGGAAACATGTCCCTCTTGTAAGCCAAGAAACTAGTCTAGGATGAGATCATTGCAGAGGTAACGAACCACTAGGAGTATATAACCTTTATGAATGAACAGAGGATTGTAATCAATGACTGTGAAGGCTTCATCCTATCATCCAAAGAGGAGGGAGAAAAGAACTCACAGATTACTAAAGGTTCATTCAGTTTGTGAATAAGAGTCCACTTAGTGCACTGAGGCCCATAGATGTGGTGGACAAAATAAATTCTATCATGGATATTTCTAAGGTTTTCCAGAAGGAGGAAGCTGGAGATAAAGCTGACGAGTACCTAGAGGTGGTATCAAAGACCATGGCTTCCTTCAACACTGAGTTCGAGAGGATTGTCAGGGTAGGGTTTCCCAACTACTGGGACTTTGGGGGGGTGTTGATCCAATGGGAACAATACAGTCAAATATTAGTGCAGGAAAAAAGAAAAGTAGATTCTTCCCATGATACTATTGGCACTCTAAAGGGTAAGACCATGGTAAACTATATGAAGAGGAAATTTCAGCTGCTAGGGATGGTAAAGACCCTGTTTCGCCCTAGACTAAACTACATAGGTCTGACCAACCTCAAAATTGAATATCAACAATTCTTCTGGGCTTCTCTTCTAGTGCCAACACTATCTCAAAGATGCAAGCAATTTGTTAACCCTCCTGTACTCCAAATCATCGAACCATCTATTCAACCTCCACAACCTGCCTATCGTGACCAGTGAAACTGCAGATCATGTTGATTATAACACTTTTATTTCCTATTTTATTTAAATATTTTATTTTCATCTAGTCAGTTAGGGTTTGGTTAGTATAGTTGGGCCATAGAGCATGCTAATTTTTTTGTTATGATTATCCATTGCAATGAAATCGAGAAGGAATATGTTGTAACAAGCTCTCCCTCTAAGGCCCTATAAAAATAGTTTTATGAGACTGAATCAAAGGTTCAGAATTTTAGGTTTTCCAAGAGAGAAGATATGTCTATTGTCAATGAAATGTATTCCCTGTGTAAAATTAATACAATTTTTTGGCGATTATGAATCATCTAAATCTGTAGTAAGTGCTCTCTCTGTGTTTGTTCCATATGTTCTTATTTTTCTTCTCATATTACATGTAATAGTAGCTACTAGAAGTGTTTTCATGAATTTATGGATTCATCTTGGTCTAATGCTAATGAAATATGCCTATATTGATATGAAAGCTAATCCTTGAAACACGCTCCATGTATCTTTTCATTCCATTCAATTCTTTGTTTCATCCGTTTCACTCTGAATTTTGATGCATAAAATTCTTATATTAAAGCCTTGTGTATCGATTTTCCTTCTTGCTCTAGTCTTCTACAAAATATACTATAACGAATGATAAGCTACAAGTTCATTTAATGTTGGCCACGGATCTAATGTTAATGCTTCTACGAGTAATAGTTTGCATTAGGAATTTTCATTTCTCCTCTTGAGGAAGGTTCTTAATCGATTTTCTCTCAAAATGTTAAATAGTGAGTGTGATGTGAATTTCCAATAAATATTTAAGACACTCATCAAGATGTCCTAAGCATTGGTCTCTCCTTAACCCATGGGTTGTCTCTAGGAGCTACAACACACTCCTCTGACAATAGAGCAAGCTCCAAGTGAGGAAGAGAAAATTTTTCCTCTTTATGATGGTTTGGTCATGGACATGTAAAATATGACTTACAACGAGCTTCATAATAAGATTGTACAAGAAAGGAAGAAACATTTTCTGGATGATATAACATCCCTTGCATTCATTAGAGAAAGGGTGATTATGACAGACACTAGAAGGAATCTGAATTCCATTTTTGTAGCTAACTTGGCCTTCGCAGGAGGAGTAAAGTCAATCATAGAGTATATGATGTCCAATAACAAATAGATGGAAAAGAACTTATAGGATATGAGGCAAGAAGTTGAACAACTCTGAGCAAAGGTTCAGAACATAGCTCCCACACAAGTACATTTGGAATAACTTAAGGCAACCATACTTGGTGAAGTATAGACATTGGGAGAAACCATGTGAAGCCTTTATGAGGAGCTTATCACCATGCATAAAATAGTTGTCGTCTTGCACGACATGCAACAAAAGTGTAAGGATAATGCTAAAGACCTCAAGGCTATCCATACAACCATTGTTTCCATGCATGATTGGTCAATACAATACAAAGGGGCATTGTTCGAATTGTAAAAGAAAACAAGGCAATAAGAAGAGTTGGAGAAAACACAAGTGTGGATGATCATTCAGAGTAACAAAGAACTCACCTCATTCATCGCCAATATTCAGGCCTCCTATGCATGATTATACAACAACATGGATTTCATGGTGAAATCGCACATGATCCCATTAGTTGGCTCACTCACTAAAGCCAAATGTAGAAATCAAATCAGGAACGAGGTTGAAGAATACTTGGATCAGTTTAGAATGATCACTATGAAGGAATATCTTGAAGCAAACATTCAAAATATGCATAAGTAGATTGATGGCCATGTCTAGATCAATACCTCGTTTCTCTTACTAAAGAAGGAAACTCATACCTGTTCCAAATTAGTGTACCCAGATGCCATGGAGGCTAATGTTTTCTTCCAGCTTGATCCCATCACATAGTTTGGGGAAGTCATCACACAGTACAAATCTTGGAACTTCCATGTGACCGAGAAACTACAAGTTGAAGTTGCTGAGCTAGAGTTTCCCCAAACTCAAGCTTAATTTGTTTTGTATTATTAGTTTGTCTAGTTTGCTCTACCCAATTTTGTCCTATATGGGTACAAGTATATTGTAATATTATTTTGTAATTAATTTATAAGTGAAATTCCAAGTGTCAATTGTCGAATGTGAAGACTCATTTTGTAATGAAGTTGAAGAGTCATGAGGGAAGTCCAAGAGTCACAAAAGGGAGATGAATATTCACCCCTTTTGTTATAAATATTTCCTCATAACTCATGTGAAGAGCCTTTGGGAGCCAAGATTTTGGCTACACTTTGGCATAGGATTAGGAGCTTGGGAGTTTTGTTGAGAGACTCAAATTCTTCGTAGCATAGAGAGAGTGTATTTCTTTGGAGGAGAAGGTGTAGAATTCATGTTCCACTATTGGGACTAGTGGTTCGTCAATGTTATATGTATGCGTAGAACTTTCACTTTAATAAAATCTCAGATCCGACACATTTTCACGCATATGTTGTGAATATGGTAAGACTATTCTTGTTGTGTTTGCAATATATGTTATTTCATTTATGATAACTCTTATTAACTATTTCGTTTGAATTGGTATGAATCTTATTGAATGAATGTTGTTGTATATTTCCATCATGGTTAACTTGTGAACTATTTTGCAGGCTAACTTGTGATGCCTTTTATGCTTGTGTGTTCCTTTCAAGCTAGATACTATTACATGATTCTAAGGGGATCACTCACTTTCCCTTTGTCATGTTCGAAACTTTCATACATCACACTTAACCATTCATAGAGTCACACACTTGTTTCACCAAAGTCATGAATACACCATTCTATGTGTTATTGCAGCCAAAGCATATCGTTAAAGCCCATTGCTTCAACAACAAGGTCGTATTTCGGATGGGGATCCTACTCAAAACAATGTGAGGTCTAATTGGACTTCATACCAAATTCAGTCTTATACACACACAAACATAGATATTATAATAAGTATGCAACAATCATGTGACCCAAACTAGGTCTATAATGTACAAGAATTTACGTAAGTTTGACATATATAGTATTTATACACTCCATTAAAATCACTCTCTCTAGGTGCCACAAAAACTAACTAACCAAGAAGGGACACTAAACCAAAACGTAAGTTATGAGGACTGACCATAGTTATAAAATTCAACATTATGAAGGTACAAATCAAATCATCTTCATTCTTTTCTTTAGGAACCAAGGCTTGGTAAAGAGTAAGGAGGGGTTGAATTTCCCCTTCATCACTGTCTTCAGGCTATAGGATGGCTTCATAATCAGGAATGGTCTTTTCATTGTGGTAAAGAGTCAATATCTTGGTAGAAATACCATGAGAAATAGTCATATTCCCAAATCTACAGCTGATATATGCATCAACTGTAGCCAACCATGGCCTTCCCATAATCAAAGGATATCCTCCAAGGTTAGTCTTAGGTTTCAAAATCATAAAGTCAAGAAGGTATTCACATGAGTCTCTAGAAACAAATATACCTTATAGGGTACATTTTTGTTTTATAGTGGATCAATCAGTCGATTGAAGTACTATTGGGTTTAGTCTCGATGTTGATAATTGGAGATTTTAAATGGTTTCATTTTCATGACATTAATAGATGCCCCCAAATCTATCAAAGTATTAGGCATGGGGATGTTATTTATATTAACACTTATAATTAGACTTCTAGGGTCCATATATTTATCTACAAATATTTTCTCCAACATTACGTCACCTAAGTTTCTTATTACCAAAATAGTTTTAGGATTTTTCTTTTTCCTCCTTATTTTTGCGTAAATCGAAACATATTTTATGGCTTAGAGCAATGGAATTTTGACCCAATTATTTTTAAGTTCCTCTAAAAATTCAAACTCTGGTTGTAAATAATGTTTTTCTTGACATAGCCTCTCTACTAAAATGAGGGAACCAACTCCTTTGCAAGTTTAGGAGGTGAAGAATTATCATTATAATAATCTGATCTTACAATTTCTTCCTCATCCTCCTTTCCTTGAATCACGGGAGTAGTCAATTCATTGATTATTTTCCTTGATTGTAAGTGCATGTATTGACATTTGATGGAAGTAATGGTATATGTAGGAAAATGGGTTAGTTCAACATTGTAGGTGGGTTGTATTGCTTTATTATTTGGATTAGGAATAGTTTGAGAATGTAGTTGAGGTCTCTAAGGAGTTTGAGAAGGTTGATTAGATGGTAGTTGAAGTTTTTGTGGATGTTTTTAAGGGGGAGAATATTGTGGAATCTATGGTGGTATGTTCCTGAAGGCGGAAGCTCCTCTCTATATTGGGGCCCAATTTTGATTTTGTGTTTGAATGGGCCATTATGACCATGGAATTGGAGGGTACCATCCTAGTTCCGAAGCGAAATATTGAGAAGAATCATGTGTTGAACCAAATGATTGAGGGGGCATGGTTTCTTTTAAGCCACAAAACAAATTTGTTTGATTTCCTCATTAGCTTCCTGAAAGATTTCCTTAAGCCCTTGTAAGGAATGAAAATATTGAGTGGCATGTTTTGTTCAAAAATGATACATGTCTTAACACCATTTAAAAGGCATTCTCGAAGAGTTTGTTTCTTCTGGAATTTGGAGAAAAATATAGCCAAGGCCAACTTAGCTTCTTCCTTCAAAGTTTTTTTTTTTGGAGGGTGTCTAATTGGGCACTAAGTGTAATAAATTTCATATATATACTTTAGTCATCCTTGTCCCACTTGATATATTAATTCTAGAGATTATATCTCGAGAGTTCTTCTCACATTTATAGATCCCTCTAGAATATGGCTTACACAAATCAAAAATATCCTTGTATGTTAATAGGGAAATACCTCCTGCTCCCATGAGATTTAATGTATCAATATAGTCCTCTCGTATTCCTTTATGGAAGAGGATGCCCAGGGTTTCCTAATCCAAGGTGTTTTTCTTTGTCCTTTATAAATTATATTGAAACCTTTCTATATAGATATCTAGAATTTCATTGTTTGATTGGGACATTTTGAATATTTCTTCATTGATATTTCATACTTTACAATGTCCTCATAGTTTTTAAAAAATGTCTTCTTCATTTCATCCCAAGCTTGGATGCAGTTTCACACATGTCCCATAAACCATTGGAGACTCGCATCTTTTAGGGTAATAGAAAATAATTTCATTCTTTGTGCATCTATGGAATAGTCATAGCTATGACAAAAAACATCAAACTCGAACAAAAAGGTATTTAGATCCTCCTTTGCAAGGCCATGAAAGTTTGGAATGGTAGAGTGGGTAATATTCTTCATTTAAACCAGTGCATCAAGATCTTAAATAGGGAATTCAAAGGTAACATGTTCCTTTCGCTTAAGTCCATTTAATTCTTCATCCACCATATTTACTTCATCTAAATGTCCACAGTTCTGAATCCTATTGGATCCTTCATAACTTTCCAGTTTCTCATCCAGTATAGTCTCTTCTTTCATTGATGGTGGCTCTTCTTTAGGTAGGTGCCCTACTACACTATTTTGGACTTTGGTGACTTACAAGAATTTTCCTTTCCTCTCTCACTTGCTAGAATGTTGCTTTGGGTGGGTCCTACAACACCATGTGAGATTTTAACTGAATTTTTCTTATTTCTACCTATGGTGTTTCAATACATCTATCATGTCATAATGCAAAAATATAATAAGGACATAGGTTATTTAAAGGGGTAATCAATGACTCCTTTGGTCACTTATGTTGATTTTTTTAGGTATTTGTGGGAGTTATTCCCCAACTACACAAGTTAAAAGAAAGAAAAAATAAATTTTAAATTAGAAGAAAGAACATTTAATTTAATTTTAAATTTAATTTGCAAAGAGACTTGCCTATTGGCACTCTAATATCACTATAAAAAGGCACTTGAGCTTCTCATTTAATCACTAGAAAAATTCTTGTCTTGTTAGCACTAGAAAATCAACATGGTATCAGAGAATAAATTATGGTGGGAGTCTTAAATTTTTGGGGTTTTTACAATATTATGTACAATATACTTACTTTTACTCCTACCTAAATTTATGCAAAGAATTGCATTAATTATGGTGGGCAATAATTCCTTGGTAAATATATTTAATTACTGAAATATAAAGAATGTACTACATATTTACTTTTTTCTTCTACCTAAATTTATGCAAAGAATCACATTTAACAAAGTCAAACACTATGTGGGTGGATTATAGAAAAATTCCAATAGATTTAGATACAAATTTTAATATGAGGAGAGATTTAACCTCGTAGCACCAATGAGTAAATGGTTAGAGAATATGTGTGGGGTGAATAACAACATAGATCCACTAGTGTTCATAAGAAATTAACCTAGGATATGTAGCGGGCATCTCACAGGATTCTCTGAGGATCAAGCATTAACTTGGCAAGAGTGATTTTTGTTCAAGAGGGAGAAATTATATGGACATATAAAACCATGCTAGATACCCAAAAGAGCTTCTAGTTCAGAGGGAGAAAACAATCAAGTAGAGTGGAAGGATGCATCCTATTGGATATCCAAAGTGTCTCTCATGATGATGAGGAGCGGGAGGCTCCTAGGGATATGGGTTCATTTTATTCTATAAATGTGGAAGATCATTAGGAAGACCCAGAAGGGCCCATTGAGCTAGTGGATCCACTTAGGTTTGTTGTTCTAAAATCCAAGAAGAGGTTGTCATGGCTTAGAAGTACATTGAAGTATGAAACACTAATGAGTCACATCATTAATTTTGAGCCATCCAACTATAAGGAGGTAGTAGGCCAGCAAGTTTGGAAGAATACCATGATGGAGGAATATCAGTCCATCATGAAGAATGATGTGTGGGAAATTTTTCCAATACATGAGGGGAAGTTAGTGGTGACTTTCAAGTGGATATAGAAGATCAAGAATACAATAGATGGCAACATAGAGAAGTACAAAGTGAGATTCATGGCAATATGATTCTCCTAGAAAGGGAGAGGACTATGATGTCACCATAATGAAGAAGGCCCTGTACAAAATCAAGTAGGCACCTCGGGCTTGGTATTCTCGGATTAATGGATACCTGATGAGTCTTTGTTTCACCAAGATTGATGTCGATCCCAGTATTTACTACAAGGTTGTTAAATGTGAACATGTGATATTTTTGTTATATGTTGATGACTTGTTTTTTATAGGAGCATAAAATCTCATTGATCAATGTAAGATGGAGTTGACCTCTAAGAGGTGCTGACTTAAATTTGGTGGCTCCCTCTATGTATAAACAATTGATCAGATCCTTGATGTATCTAGTTAATACCAAATCTGATATTTTATTTGCAAGTTGATGAGCCCCAAAAATGGGTAATTATATTGGCTCATCCAGCCTCCTAATTCGACTTAATCCACCATTATCATTAGTTTATTTCATGTTTTTTATTATATTTATTCTAATAGAGTGAATTGGATTAGTCATTATGCCTAAAAGTCTAATGTGTGCTGTATGCAGATTTTTGGTCAATTTTGAGACAAAATCAAAGGTTTAATGAGCACTTGGCAACCAAATTCGTGGAAGAAAAAGGGAGAGGATTTGTAGGAAGGTGTCCCCTTCATTTATGAGCCCTTGCCTCGAATTCTCCATGAAAACTCGGAGCATAAAGCCAAGGGACAACCAAGCAAGTCAAGTAGGACTGTTGTTATCTTCAATTGACAGAAGTCGATTTTCTTGATTTTAGGAGGACTGTTGGAGTTTCCCATTTGTATACATAAGAAGGCTTAGGGTCCTAGTTCAGTTAGTTAGATGTTAGTCAGATTGTAGTTAGATTTTATTCAGTAGGTTAGTCATTTTGTCAGTCTATTTTCGCACTTTAGTGCAGCTTTGTATCAACACATTTTCGAGCTTTTCTTGTAGACAATTTTTGGGATATAACTATTATTTTTTTATCAATAAAGATGAATCCAGCTTCGCACCAGCTTTGATATTTCTTAGGAGGTTGTAGCCCTTGGGGTTGGGCCCAACCCAAGTGCCAGTACCTCCTTTGTGTACTTTTATGTGTCTTTGATGCATTCATAGAATAAATTCTGTTATTTAGGTTAAGATCTTGCTTTGCTACTTAGGTTGTTTTCGATGATTAAAATAGATTCTCATACTTTAGGTTGATTTGATAATTTGGTAAAGGAAAAAATCTACAAAATGGTCATCAAGCAATCCTTGATCCCATCTCTCCTTCCTTGGGACCATGAGCTGAGACCAAGGCATACTTGTTGCCACAAAAACACTGTTTTTGCCTCTTCATGCAATTGCTAGTGTTAGATTTTTAGTTAGAAAAGTTGATACCAGTTGTACTTGCATGTTCAAGATCTATTCTTGCTTAGTTTCCATAGTTATCTTGCATGATTTCTTGTGTATAAACTTTTGTTCATCATGTTTCTGGTTTTTAGGTCAGATTAGGTCAAAATAGCTAGATCTCTGGTTTTCCT
>APFE031176320.1:194415-213142 GCA_000404065.3 Pinus taeda
TGCATCCATTTCAAAACCTATTTCATGGGGAGATGCATATGGGTGATAGTAACCTGCCCAAGCAATTTCAACCAATTCCAGTCCACGGTTGCTGAGAAATTGACCTCTGTCACTTTTAGCCATTTTCAGTTTTATTGAAATCTGTTCATCCATTGACCACAATTTTGCTATGGGAGGTGCATAACAATGATAGAAACATGCTCAAAAAATTTTAGGTCAATCCGATATATCGTTTGGGAGCAATGGAGAAAACAAGTCGTTGTCTTACAAAAATCTAGCATCAGCAACATGAGGGTGCAAATCTAAAGGTGTAAGTAGACTCCTGCAACTTAGATCCAGCTAGAGGATACTTGTGTAAGAAAAATAGCCATGTATCAACAACTAGACAAGCATGCATCCACAGAAACAAAGGCATGCAACAGAAGGAAAGGCCACAACACCTCACAACAAACGCATTCGACTTCCAGGTAAGTGACTAAACCCATTCCTCTTTTGCATGAATGTAATTTAAGAACTGCATGGATAGTGAGATGGTTGTGATTAAACAAGATTGGTGGCCAACTAACTGGCCACCCTCTTCCAATTTAGACAATGCCTTGTCTAGTTCTACAGTGCTCAGCTGAAAATCATACAACATACGTGTATAGTCAACTCACGTGAAAATTAAAAAACAGGTAGTGACAGATGTTTTGAACTCCAGTGCAACTAATGTCAAGTGATTAACAGGAAGAGAACATACAGTTCATAATAACATTGCAGTGGGGACCAATGGTCTGCATGGGGCCAACGTGCACTTGGCCAACTCACCCTCCATCAACGGAAGTCTCCATAAATAGCCAATCAAACTCATCTTTGAAATACTCTCACCACCGTTGTTTCCATTTTATCCTCATCCCTGTAGTTGCAACAAGCTCTATACCACCTCCATAGCAGTGAACCAGTCGTTCTTGACCATTTTTCAAAACCCTCCTACTTATCGACATTCTACAGGAAGCTGTAACAGTTCTATAGGAGCAGGAACAACGTCTACATGAACGTTTCTATAGGAAAGGCAGAGAACAGCTCTACAGAAAGAAAACTCGAGATTTTCATCGAAATTCAAGCTCAAACTGAGGTGGGATCAAGAAAAATTCTTTGTGCATGATTTGTTTATGTAAGGTGGTGAATTAAACACGGCATTAGAATGAAAAAAGAGAGTGAAAGTCTACCTGCACATTGAAAAAATGAAAGGTTGCTTGCACATTTCCCTGAGTCTACATAGTTTCTTTTTTTATTTGCATCTGAAATCTCCTCATTATGTTTTAAAATTCTCCTGTAAGGAAGATACATGCAGCAGTAGAGGCCAGCTTGTGTATGGAAAAAAACCAAATTTACATATCTATCTATGCACTGAGAAAAGGCCCTATGTCCTTATGCTCTTTTCTGTAAAAAAAAATTCTTTTCATAAATAGACAACCAAATTCTGGGTGATAGCAGTTTTCAAACAGGGGAGTTACTTCCATTTGATGATTGTAAGGAGCACATGAAAACTTCTTTCTTGGGTTCAGAGAAAACTGAATTCAGCTCTCCTCTGTTTTAGTGATTGACTGTTTTTTTCCCACCAGAGCGTTTTCTTTGTTGGTTAAAGCACAAACTCAACACCATGCCAGGAGGATTCATGAGGAAAGAACCCTTAAACTCTAGCAAAATATATGAGAACCCTGAGGTGGTGGACCTTTTCACTAGGGAAAATTGGATATCCTTCTTTAACATAATTCAGGGTTATGATGAAGAGGTGACTTAAGGGTTTTTGATGTCCCTGAGACCACATTCGAAGACACATGCCACAATTAGTTTTAGGGGCTTGACCCTAGAACTTACTCTTGATTTCATCAACAGAATTACCGATTTACCATTGGGGCTCCATTGGAGCAAAGAGGAGAAGTCATTGGGACAAGTGGCTAAGAAATCCTTTTTTTCTGCCTGAGGAGCATCCCGTAGAAGACAAAAACAGGGTCAAAAGGACAAGCTTGCCTCCTCTCTGGAGTGAATTCAGTTATCAAATAATGAAATATATCACATGTGAAGGGAGGTTTAGCATCATCTATGGTTATCATTTCAGGTTGCTACATGAATTGAGGTATGGGATGGACTTACCTCCAACTAAAAAACTGAGCATTCCATATTTCCTCCTTCAGTATTTGATTGAATGTCGTACAAAGCTAAATGCAGGAGTCTCGAATCAGTTAGCCCACCATGGAGTCATCAAACTGTTGGTGGAAGATTCTTTACACACCTATATTGTCCCCATAGTCTGGGAAATCTTCAGAAATATGTCTAGGAATGATAACATCAGAACTCTTGCTGAGAATATTAACCCATCTAGTAGTGATAAGGGGGAGCAAACTGAAGAAATTGAGAAGAACATTGATGAGGGAGCACAAGACATTCAAGTAGAGGGAAAAACAGAGAAAGAACAAAAGGAAAAAGAGGAATTTGACAAGACTACTGAGCCTAAGACAGAAAAGGAGAAAACAGAAAAAGCAGAGAAGGGAAAAAGGACAAAGATTGGTAAGAAAAAGGCAAAGAAAGCCCAAAAGAAGGCTACCACAACCAAGGCAGGCACCGAGCAAGAGAAAGAAAAGACACACACTGAGATATCAATGAAACAAGCAGAAACAGTGGGCATAGATATTTCTACAGGAAATGAAGGAAAAGAACAGCAGAAAGAGAAATCCCTTGAAATTTTAGCATGGGGAGTCTTTAAAAACATGACAGCAAAAGGTGACATAAAATCCCTCACCTATGATATTAGTCCTTCTAATAGTGAGGGAGAAGAGTAGAGAGGGGGAGAAGATGAAGCAACTGATGACTCAGCAGGAATAGAAGAGGAGAAGGATGAAGAGACAGAAGGAGGAGAAAAAGAGGAAGCAGAGGCAAAACAATCAAAAGAGTCACCTAAGACTTTGGAAAGTGAGACAACAGCTGGACTCACTGCCCTGAGCACACCAATTAAGCCAAAAGAAAGAGAAAAAGGCAGGCCTCCATGTATTTTAAGGCCAGGAAAAGCACAAGAATTCAAACAAGCGGAATAGGAGGAGCAGTGGAAGGACATGGAAAAGAAGGCAGAATTTTATGGCACACATGAGTAGACCACATCAGAAGCTTGGGATGATAAGGAGGCCACCAGAGCCATCAAGAATGAAGAGATAGATTAGTTGCTCAGAGGATGAGCAACACCTTCAGTAGGGGGGTTATGATGAGCCCTAGAAATGGGTAATTATATGGGCTCATCCAACCTCCTAATTCAACTTAATCCACCATTCTCATTAGTTTATTGCATGTGTTTTTATTATATTTATGCTAATAGAGTGAATTGGGTTAGTCATTATGACAAAAAGTCTAATGTGTGCTATACGTAGAATTTTGGTCAATTTTGAGACAAAATCAAAGGTTTAATGAGCACTTGGCAGCCAAATTCGTGGAAGAACAAGGGGGAGGATTTGTAGGAAGGTGTCCCCTTCATTTATGAGCCCTTACCTCGAATTCTCCATCAAAACTCAGAGCACAAAGCCAAGGGGCATCCAAGCAAGTCAAGTAGGACTGCTGTTATCTTCAGTTCCAAGACGCTGAGTTGCTTGATTTTAGGAGGATTGTTGGAGGTCCCCATTTGTATAAATAAGAAGGCTTAGGGCCTCGGCTCAGTTAGTCAGATGTTAGTTATATTGTAGTTAGATTTTAGTCAATAGGTTAGTCATTTTGTTAGTCTATTTTCGCACTTTAGTGTAGCTCTGTATCAACACATTTTTGAGCTTTTCTTGTAGACAGTTTTTGGGATATAACTATTATTTTTTGATCAATAAAGATGAATTCGGATTTGCACTAGCTCTGATATTTCTTAGGAGGATATAGCTCTTGGGGTTGGGCCCAACACAAGTGCTAGTACCTCCTGTGTGTACTTTTATGTGTCTTTGCTGCATTCATAGAATAAATTCTATTATTTAGGTTAAGATCTTGCTTTGCTACTTAGGTTGTTTTCGATGATTAAAATAGCTTTTCATACTTCAGGTTGATTTGACAGTTTGGTATAGGAAAAGATCTGCAAAAAGGCCATAAGGCAATCCTTGATCCCATCTCTCCCTCCTCATGCAATTGCTAGTGTTATATTTTTAGTTGGAAAAGTTGATCCCAGTTGTACTTGCATGTTTAAGATCTGTTCTTGCTTAGTTTCCATAGTTATCTTGCATGATTTCCTGTGTATAAACTTTTGGTTTTCCTAGTCTTTGTTCGATTAGTTTTGGAAAATAGTGTGCAGAACACCTGTAATACCTCCCTGCCTAGCCTTCACCCATCATACAACCTGCTCCAACCCCTAATCCAAGATTCCTTCCCTTCATTTGCACCTTTTCCCACTTTGCCCTAATTTCTACAGTCTTGTGCAGCATTTCTCCCTCCATCCTTGAACAAATCCAACCACCTTCATCACTCCTTAACTTCATTCACCAGGTCCTAGACCTCTTCACATCCTCATCCAACCTCCATTTCCACTTTCCTGTTGTTTTTCCACCATCAACTCTCCAAAATCCTCTTTTGGATCTTCCTGTAGAACATCCTATAGAACATCCTGTAGAACCCTTGCAGACTTCCTTTAGAAGTTCACGTGAGTGGTTTTTTGAGATCTTATCACTGTGAAACTCTCTGGAAGGGTGTTAGGGACCCCTTAGGCCCTGTTCTCACCTTCCCAACCTCCTGCAAGTACCCACTTCATTTCCTTTCACCAATCAACCTCTGCACAGTGAAAATTAGTCAAAACACATGCATAATAATTCTGCGAAATTACTCAAAAATGAAAAAAGATGTTTTTTTTCATATTTCTCTTCAGAATTAGCTTAGTCACATGCATTTTACCTTTCCAAGAGTGAATGGCATCCAGTTCCACCGCTTTCATCTCTTTTCTTGCACCAGTAGGGCTAGTCGGTAAAACTAGGTTTTGCTAGGGTTTACATTTCTTTTCAGCTTTCAGCTTCTTTCTGCAAGTAGACTAGCCTCCTTTGAGTTAGCTTTCATCCATCACAATTAAAAGCTTCTTCTAAGAGCTCATAGAATTTGGCTTAAGCTCCTAGTGGACTTGTGCCACCTGATCAAGTGACAGCCTGCGGCAAGAGCTAATAGTTGTGCATATAGCACCGTCGCTTCCAAGTTTGTTACGAACTACCAGGTTGACAAAAGTAAAGAAGGGAGCCCCAGGAGTTGTAGCATCATTGTTGCAATACTGGAGCCCACAACAAGTGAACACTCTGAGCCACTTCGTGGTGGAACCTAGGTATGTACATTGGATTTTGTCAAAGCATGTGTTGAGATATCTAAGTGGTATTATCAATTATGGATTAAGATATGTATCAAAATAGTAAAGTACAGTTGCAAGGATACAAAAATTATTATTGGGAAGGAAGTGTTCAAGACAAGAAGAGAACATTAGGATGTTTCTTTATTCTAGGTGCTGCTATGATATCCTAGATGAGCAGGAAGCAAACATTTGTTGCACTCAACACTGCAGAGGCTAAGATATTGCAGCTATTTTGATGAGTTTTGAAGTAGTGTGGCTTCATAAGTTGATCACATGATTATTTGATCAAGTGTTGGATACAATCATTATACATTATGACAATCAAATTTATGTGAAGATTTCGTAAAATCTAGTTTTCCATGTCATGTTGAAGCACATTGAGATCAAGTACCACTACATTTGATACATGGCACAAAAGGGATAAGTGAGGATCCAATACATTTCTATGAATGAGTAGCTTATTGACATTCTCACAAAGCCTTTGTCTCGGATGAAGCTTTTATACTTCAAGAACAAGTTTTAAGTGTTAAGAATGCCTCCCTCGTTGAGAGGGAGTGTTGATGTTGTAGCATCAAGGTAGAGATTCTCGCTAGGTCAAGGGTATTGACTAAGTGTTATGTAATATGGGTAGGGAAAATGGCCCAAGTAACATCAGTGCCTAGAGTGCTCCCTCAGTCAAAAGGTTTTGACCAAATTTCCAAGGGTTACTTGGCCAATGGGTAGAGTGAGTACCTCAAAGCATCAGGAAAGTATTTTTACCATTCAAGTGTCATGTAAAAACATGGGGGAATGGTAAATGGGCCCATGGTTTCACCATTTTTGAGCAAAAATTGATCTAGTTCCATGTGACAACTTGGTAAGATGATGAATCAGGAATTGTTTTGTTTTACCCCCATTAGGGGGTACCTGACCATATTGTCAAAGGCTATTTGGACAGTGGGTGACTAGATCCTTTGCATGATTTTGATGAAGGATTCTTTCCATGTGGTTTTGGAATGGAATATGAAGCGGATGGATACATTAACGTAGTTGACTTATTCAATATTTTCTTGGGATGGAGAAATTTTTTAGCTAAGTGAACATCTTGAGAAAATCAAGGTGAATACCTCCCCAGCTATGAGGGAGTGTTAATCTTTTTTAGGTAGTTATGGGAGGTATTCCCCAGCTACACAATGTTACAGGTCATTTTTCTGCATTCAACCAAATGGCCATAAACCCAAATCTATCATCATCCATTTATCATCCCTACAAAGCCAAAAACATTCTCTCCTCATAAGTTATAAGAATCTTGGATTACATTGGCTGAAAACCCTAATTTAAGACCTCATCGCACTTACTCTCTTGAAAAATTGTGATGGCGCATGCTGAACACATGGAACTTGACTAGTTAGTGTAGGTTGCTCTTACGGAAAGTGCAATGACACTTGTAAATGAGTAAAAATAAAAAATAATTTTGAATTTTCTATCTTTAGAAGCTTTAGGAGTGGATTTAACCATCTATTGTTGGATCTTATCTCAAAATACTACTAATGAGGTCTTATCTCTTATATCCTAGAACTTACCTCCCTCTAAAGTGGATCTATGCCCTAAAATGGTAAATCCAAAACTACCTCTTTTACCCTATATGCAACACCTAGCATAGAGTCTGGGTTTGATTTTGGAGACTCTGATTATGCCCTTATGCTGATCATTTGTGTCTAGAGGTCCATGATCCATCCATGTACTTTAGGTGTGATTGAAGGCTTACCATCACGACAAAGGAAGGATAAGATAACTGAGAGAGATTCACAAAGTCAAGGCCTAAAAGGGTTGTAATATTTTCCTGCCATTATTAATACAAAAGTGCATTGTTTCTCTTATACATTATGTCTTGATTATGCATATGTAGAAAATTAATCCTTGACTTGTTTTTTAGATTTGTTTGTATATGTTATCTTTTATATTTTGTTATCTTGCTTGTTTTGGATGATTTATAGATTCCACTTTTAGAAATTGGAGTTGGAGTTGGAGCTAACAAGTAAGGAGAAGAAGGAAGCTTGCATTGGATTTCAAGTAGGTTTTTATTTCATATTTCAAACATCTCTAAGGAAAAACATTGTATTTGTTTCTTGTTATTTTCTAAGCTAAGCCACTAGGTCTAGGGAGATTGCTTATGTCCATAGAAGAAATTTATTCACAAAACAACTTGGTGACCATACTAGGGAACAATATGTTCTTTAATAGTTTTCTTTGCCATAGCTTTTAGGACCTCTGTAGTTGACTATATTTATCTTGTTCAAAATATCATTAGACTTAGTAAATCTTAATATCGATCTTAGTTATGTTTTTTTTTTTCATTTTTAAAGCGAATTTACCCCATCACACTTGTCCTTTTGAGATAGTGCGTATCAATGTAGTCTCTTTGTCCAGTGAATGTGATGGATCACACTTGTTTCCATATACTACTTGTGATTATCCTATATGTGTAAAAAATAATTTCATTTTCTCTACCTTGCTCTAAATTATGTCTTATTTGCAACGTCTTACTGAGTCTTTGATCTTTCCTTGGTCTTTGTAAAGTGAATACCTTGTGTGAAATTGAGTGTGATTGCCTTTTTTATAAGAGTTTTTTTTTTGGTTCTTCTTGTTAATTAGGGTTTTTATCATTTGACTTGGTTATTGATTTTTTAAAGAAAATTTCATATTACAATTCCATTTTGTTTGAATTCTTTCTGATTCAATAATATATTCATATTTTCATTTTTCTTTACATTGAAAATCGAAAGGAAAAGAAAGGAAATTCTCATTTTCTCATGTGTTAGGGCTTTGAACTTTTGAATTGGAATAGTAAATTTGAAGATCTTTTTTGAAAGTCTTTTTTTTTTGCATCATTGTTTGAAATTTCTTCCCTCCTTTAGTTAGATCTTCATCGAATTAAAATATTTCCTTTTCATTCTAGTTGCATTTTAGGAGTTTAGGTAAATACGTTTTGATCCTTGAAACTAGAATCTTAATGAAGATAAACATTAAAATTTAACAATAAACCTAAGGATAGTTTGAAATGGTAAAGACACATTTAGTTGGTCTAGGTTAAAAGACGTGTTCAAACATCTCTAAACATAGAAGTTGTCGTTAATTGTCTATGTTACATTTTATGGGTGGTCGGTATTCCGCGTACTTCCAAGTATATAAGATCATTCTTCCACGTACCCTCGGGTATATCAGAATGGCACTCCATGTATGAGGATTATATAGAGGGGCTTCCCATCGTACATGATGCATCAGAGAGCACTACTACAGACTACATTTCTGCATACCCTCGAGTATATAGGAAGTCCCCATTAGGTTGAAAACTTGTCATAGGTAACCTCATCGACCACCTTGTTGTATGTGATACACCAAACACAAAATTCAAAGATATTACTTGCATATACTTAATGGTATATTACAGTTCACAACAACCTAGTAATCCCTTCATACCTAGTGACCCTTTTCACTATCACTATTTCTTTGACTGAATTCTCCCTTTTTATTCCTTAGTAGACCTTAGGTTGAATTTGATGGAAAAAATTCTAGAGTCTGTCAGTCAAGGAAACCCCTTTGAAGGGAATCCTAGTCCTTTTCCTTCTCTTGGAAATATTGGTGCTCGTTACATGGCTACATTGTCCCTTCCTGGATTCGCGATAGGTTTACCAGTATGGTTGTTTTCAAACTACTTGGTTATGAATGCCCTAGCTACTCCACAAGCAAGTTATCCACCTTAACAACACCAACCTCAAGAAAACCCTTTGCCTTCTTTTCCCATCGTCTATTCTTCTCTTTCTTCTTATTTTCCCGATGAAAGTATTGATGCTAGTAACTAGGAAGCTAATAACAAGAAAAAAAATGAAGAAGACAAAGAAGCAAAATAAGAAAGGGGGCAACCAACCAACCTTTACTATGAATGTAGCTACTACTTCCAAGCCTCGTAAAATTAAATTCCCTTGCAAGATTTGCAATGTTGACCACCTTCTTAGATATTTCCCTGGTATTCCTCACTTATTAGGAGTGTGGTCCACAGGCTCACATCAGGCCTTGTCGTCAACCTCTAGAGATCATGTTAGTGGCAAACCATTATCTTGTGATAAAAGGTTCCCGAGAAAAATGGTAAAGTTAGGTTTCCCTATAGGTTATGTAAGGGAGCATCAAACTCACATTTTCCCTCATATGGTTAAAGCCTCCAAATTGTTGGAAAATCTTACTATCTCTCAGCAGGAACTTCCAACTAGTGATCATAATTTTTCCCCCAATCCTCAATTAGTTGATGAAGTGATTGACCTAATTTCATCTTAGTCAATCCCACTCTCCATAGACATGAATCCCATGAGTCTGTTTCCAACCAACCATTGGTTGAGAAAGTGATCGATTTGATTCTATCATCATTCCATCGTACTCTCCCCTTAGAAAGTGAAGTTAATATCACTCAGGTTTTTCTTGTTACTTTAGATCCCACCAAACAAGGGGGAATTTCTCTTGTTCTCACGGAACCCCCTCCAAGTAATGAGGTCATTTAATTTGACTGGAATCAATTGAAAAAGCTTCATCTCCCTTCTGACATGCCTTTCCAATTCATGGTGAAGGCTTGTGATAAGAACATATATCACATGGTTATAGATGAAGGTGCTTTTATTATCATTCTATCCTTGCCTACTTGGAAAGTTTTAGGTTCTCCTAAGCTTGTGTCTATTACCCAGAATCTATTGGATTTTAATAGAAGAACCAATGAATCTTTAGGGATCCTTCCTTAGTTTCCTCTTACCTTAGAAGGAAAAAATATCTGAATTGATTTTATGGTAGTCCAAGGCCCCTTGGATTTAATTTTCTCCTCGGGAGAGACTATGTTTATTCCATGAATATTTTCATGTCCACACTCTTTCAAGTGATGTATTTCCCACATGATGGAAAAATTGTGACTATTGACCATCTTTCATTCGTTGGTCCTTACTTGACTGCCAACCATCCAATTTCGCTAAATGTTACTCATATGCAAGTGGTTTCCCCCTTGCCACAGGTTGATGATGTGGAAACATGTTCCATGCCTTCTCCTACCGATGAAAAAGAGCCTCCCATTGTTTACTTGACTTCTTTTAACCTAGATCTAGTAGGAGATATGGTAAATTATTTACTGGGGGCATTGGAGCGTAATATTCATACCCCTATTGAATCCCTTGATATGTATTCCTTCCACAACATTTTTCTTTCATCTGATGAAACCCTCTTAGAAGTCATGGTCAAGCCCTTGATATGTATTTCTTCTAGAGCCTTGGCCTCTTGGGAGTCATGATCAATGTAAATAGTGTCATGACCATAGTTCTTATAATGTGTCAAGCTTGTTAAGACATGAAATAGGTCACCATGAGTATAGTGTCTTTTGTGTTTCAAGTTTGCATAAAAATTAAACAAACCTATGAGTATAGTCACCTTCATTTCATTTGCCCATATCACATGATCATCTTCCTTCCTTCCTAGTGAACATATTTCTATCAGTAACCAACAATCTATTTATTTACATGAGGAGAGTTGGCGGATGAAACAAAGTTGGGGGGGGGAATGCCTCTACCCTTATGTTGAAGGAAATATACTTATCTCAAGCATGGTTTTTCTCTATTTCAAGCTTTTGTAAAAATTAAACCACTCTCAAGCATCTTTTTTCTCTATTTCAAGATTGTGTAAAAAATGAAACCTATTATGAGCTTAGTCTTGGTTTTCCATCATTGTGCCTTAGGTCCAACCCCATCAAGTTGTGGCCCTATCCCTCTCTCTTATGCATGTCGTGGTTTGATGGTAGAGCCTACCTGGTTATGGATGCCTTAGTATAGCACCTTTTTTTCATCTTGGTATTCATGCAATAATTTATTATCTTTTCAAAATCCCTCCTTCTAACTCACCATGAACTAGAATCTAAGCCCCTTGTCCTATTCTTTGTCATATTTTTTATTTACCCTGGAAGGATTCCACACTTTATCCCTCATGATTGCTAGTTTTTATCAGCCTTTTTCTATAAGATGCACCACAATTTTATTATTCCATCGTCACCATATGCTTGGCCAATCATTCACTTTCACTTGGTGTTTTACCCTTTCCTAAGGAACCACTAGATGAGTGGTCTTATTAGCCTGCCTCTTGACCTATACATGTTTTTAGTAGTTCCATCATGACCATAACCAATTTCTACCCTTTATACCACTCATTCCTCCAAGAGGAGTTTCCTTTAAGCTCTTTTCAAACTCCAAAAATATGAAAAGATTGTCGAGCACTTGTCTCTTTTGCACTCATTAAAGTAAATGAAAGGACATCTTCCCGGTATAAGTTTAACCATTTTCCAGACTGGATGGACTATTTATGAAAAAATAATACTTTAGTCAAGCATGACTAAAAGGTTATCCTGGGCATTTTTTTGTCTTTTCGGTCCCAAGGGACTATATTTACGAAAAGGAACCTTTCATGGTTTTATTTTTTCCTCTTTTTTATACTCTCTAAATATGAAAAATAATTCAATCTACCCCTTAGTTGGACTCGTAGAACATAAACAACGTAGGACTCGTCAAGCATGACAAGACTAAACCACTCATTCCCAGGGTTCATTAAACATGCATAGAAGGACTCATTTGAAGGATGAGCTTACATATCAAGCAACTTTTATCCTCCTCAGGCAAGGATGGGACTATTTCATCAGACTGCAAAGCAACTACATTTATACCTATTGCAACAACTAGGCTATCCCACGAATTTGGTAGAGAACACAACAAACTGATGCATTTATCTTCATCTAAAATTTTCATATCAACAAATAATAACTGGCTTACCATAGTATTAAATGTGTTCATATGCTCTGTCACCGAGTCTCCATCTTTCATCCTCAAATTATACAGCTTTTTCTGTAGGAACAGTTTATTCACTAGAGACTTAGATTGGTGCAAAGTCCCTAACTTTTCCCACAAAGCCCTCACTGTAGCTTCCCTTGATACATTCAACAATACTGAATTTGAGACACGCAATCGTATTTTGCTTTTTTCCTTTTGATCCAACTTCTTCCAGTCTTCATTAGACATTGTCGTTGGTTTAGTACCCGGATCTATTGCAATCTGTTGGATACCTATACCAATAGGTTTCATATTTCATGATTGGCAAATTCAAGTGCCAAATATGCTCTGCTTTGCTGCTACAAAGATCCCATATTTTCAAGAAAGGTCAAGGTTGTACATTCCTTCATGCTATAAATTGAGGATGATCCCATATTAATCTTTTATCATGCCATGTTCAATTTTTGTTGTAGAATAGAGAGAAATCTTCCAAATGTTAATCTTGGCAGATCAGTAGTTAGGCAGAGAAACTAAGGTTCCCAACTGCTTAATCCGGGGCCTTGGAAGAAATAAGGGTAGTACTAGATAGGAAATCAAAGGAAAAAGCCAATGGAAAAGAAAAGGCACATAAAGGGTTTTGCAAATCCAAGTGCACCCTCCAAGAAGAAACAAAAAATGCTAGGCAAAATAGTTGGGTAGGTAAATGGGGTTGCAGAAGTGGTGTTACTTCCAAGCTGAAACTTTGTCAGTCAAATACAAGGAAAACATCATAGTGAAGCATGTCTAACTTCCCTTTTTCCTGACTCACCACTCATTACTAACCTCCCTTCACAAGATGTGTTTATAAGAGAGATTCAATGTTTTACATTGGTTCTTATGGCCTTTGGAAGCCACATTTCTTGTGTAAAGATATTTTCATTTTGATCTACTCTTCAAGCTAAGTTGTTTTCAAGAAAACTTAGTGATATCACTCTTCATTCATTCACCTTCTTCCCCTATATTGACCTCTAACTTTATTATCTAGCTCCCTATGTTTCCCTTTCCCTACTATTATAACACCATGGTGTATAAACCCTAAGCATTCTATAAATATCCCTTCCTTGGCACTATAGCCATATGTTTCACTACTAGGGAATTGAATTAACACCTGGTTAGCTCAAGAACCCAAGCCTTACCTTTTTCTCTCCATCAAAACTCATTCCACCTAGCCAACCCTCCATTTTGCCCTAAAAACCTTGGAAAAACCCTTTGCACCCCTTTAACCCACCCAAAAGGCAATTTTACCCTGAAAACCCATTTTGTTTGCCTTATCCTAAGTCTGGAGACCATTGTGAGCTTTATATGCGAAATAAACCATTTATCCTAAGTTCCAATGCATATGCGACCTTACAAATAAAATTGCATAAAAACCCAATTTTTCCTAAGTTTCGGGTTTTTATTCACCTTTGAGAAAATACATTGCAAACCAATGAAAAATCATTAAATATCCCTGAGGGTCCCGCTGGGCGCTAATATCATGAAAATTATTATTTTAATCCCCGTCGATGACCATATCCTCCGTGCAGATCCATGGCCCGATAACCGTTCGATCCAGCCTTTTTCATCCGACGGCTGACGCTCATATCGGACCGGCCCCGACGTCCAGACGATATCGTCCGATATCTATCAGACTCTGATGTCATGCAGGGTCCACGCGTCGCCTCCAAATTCCATCGGAGCCCCCTCTGATAGATTCCTCTCCGTATAGGAGGTGGTCCGATATTGCACCACCTGTCTGCTGACGTTAGGGCCCCCTCACTACCTGCGTCAGCGCCACGACCGCGCGCCCTGTCTACCATTACGCCACCTGTCTGCCACCTCACCACCCCCGTGGACTGGTCATAGGCCGCCACGTCACCTGATGAGGTCATGCTGACGTCACCCCACCCTGACCCACCTTGTGACGTCATGCTGACGTCATTTAAAAAAGGCACTAATGACCTAAAAAAGCCATATTTTGTCAATTTTTGCGCGTTTTTTGCACTTTTTGCAAAAAACATTCTAGTGCCCTCTGCATGTGTTTTACGACCAAAACTTCACCAACCTGCTCCAAACAACCAGGATATCTTCAACGCACCTACCCACCTGCTTTTCTGACCCAGGCCATCGATTTACCAGGTATTTGTCCGTGCAAACTTCTCAAAAAACTAGTTTTTCTCTGCAATAACAAAAAATCACTTAGAGCACAGAAAACGCGTAATTCACCAGAAAAATACCTGCACCCAGCTCCCTCTTGAAAAGTTAATGGTCGAAATTTATCAGCCGAGCCATTTAGATTGAACATTCACTGAAAACCCACATTCTTCGTTCGCGGAGTCGTGAACTAAAAACCCAGAACCTACACTCAATTGTTAAGAAAAGTCTATTAAAGGCTAATATTTGCCTTCTCAAGGGACTAATACAGGATTTCAATTGTTGCAAATTTGCTCGGTTACCCTGCATTTTTCAATTTTCCTCTTCACTCAGGCAGTGCTCTTCCAGCCTAAGAAACAACAGTTTATTTACCAATCAGAATCCAAGTGACCATGGAGACACCAGGTGCACCAGTTGCCCTCAATATTGCTCCCTTAAATGCCCCTCAAAGAGAATTGGAGTGGCAGGATTTGGTAGACTTAGACTACCAAATCTCAGAGGACTCCTCATCAAAATGCAAGTTCCACCTTCACCTGCTGAATGAGCTTAAGGCCAAACATAAGGATGGGACAGACATACTAGGCATTTGGGATTCCTTCCTACCAATATTCAAGCTCCCTCAGGTCAACCAATTCCCTGACCTGATTCATCTATGTGCTGTCTGCTATGACCCCATGCAAAGAGCTGTAATTGACCCTTCAAGCTCATTGGTATTCTACATAACCCCTGAGGCCATTAGAGAGATGCTGCAGTTCAAGACCCAGAAGAGATTGGTCCCCTTGTCTCTAATGGATTTGATCAACCAAGGAGCTAAGATACTAACAGATGCACAAATCCTAAAGCTCAACCAATTGTTCATTACAAACTCTGACACTGTGCTGCACCCTCCTATTTTTGATGGCTACGTCAATCAACTGGGTATAGATCTTGCTTACATGATCAGTGCCATTTTGGGGTACAAGTCACTTGAATTTATTGATGAAACTGTACTAGTGATGATGACTATGTTTTCCCCTGGAAAGAGTCCAATCTATTATGACTATGCCACATACATTTCAGATAAGATGCATGAGCAGTCTTGAACCTGTCAAGAGAGAAGGTGTTCAGATACACCTCCTACATCTACCACCTCATTCTATATTATCAACATGAGAAGTTCTCCTTCGTTACTAAGAGAACAGATGCATAAGACAATCCAAGCTCAGTAGTGTACTGGACCTCAGTGTTTCATAGCAGAACCTACTCTCCATATACCTACTATGAGTTCATAGACCTCTTCATCCAACCAGCCATGTCTTTATTCCTAAGCTCGCCTCCTCCAAGACTGACTGATGAGATGCAGAGGATCTTGCAGTTATCCAAGGTGTACAGCATAGGGGATTGGTACTTTTACCAACACTACACCGTAATCAGAATATATGGGTGTGAGTTACACCCATACAGATTGCCCAAGTATGTGCCTATGAGACTATCTTCCCTTGAATATTTCAGGCAATTTGGCAATGCTGATATGGTACACTTTGTAGGCAAGGGTAAGAAGGCACAGCTAAAGGTGAAAAATCAATTGGGCCACCTTGTCTTGAACAAAAGCGAAGGCTAGAAAGAAGCTGACAGAAAACGAGAATGCCTTGGCCTGAAAACCAGCTTCCTTTGGAAGCCCTATGACCCTAATCAATCCATATCACTCAGAAGGCTAAAATATAAGCTCTCTAGCTATGACCATGTGAGCTTGCCCCACATTGAAAATTTTGCTAACTAACCAAAATGGAAAAGGGCCACACTGGAGGAACCGGTCACACAAGAAGAACTGAATGAAAGAGCTAGAAGGCATCTTCTGAAATTGGCTTACTTGGAATCTCCTCCACAGGTATTGGCTCTGCCAAAGCCTCAAGCAGGAGCAGCTGCCTCATCATCTACAACACATCAAGAGGCAGTCCAAACCACAAGCCAAGCTCAGAGCAAAGGCAAGGAGAAGGACATGGAAGAGCAACAGGCACAACAGGGACAGGTGCAGCCGCCCCAATAGGTACAGCAGCAAAAGGAGCAACAGGTATAGGGGGAACAGACAGCAGAGGCCCCAATGGCCATACAGCAGCAGCCAACACCAATGGCACCCCCAAGGCAAGATTCAAGAATTGACTCCGCCGTCCTCCAAACCCCTCAAAGGGAGGACGTGAACAGAAAAAAAGATAGGGAAACTCCCCTTACTGCATCACCAGAGAAGAGGCAAAGACTAAATCCCTTCTCTGAAGAAGAAATACCAATGGGGCAGACTTCAGGATTAGGCCTGCCCAGCATGGAGGCCTTAGCCAGCTCTTTTCAGCAGGAGCAAGACAGGGCAGCAGTAGGAGAGGTAAGCTCCTCAGGACAAAGGAGGGAAGGTGAGAAAAGCATTAAGCAGCAGTTTAAGGATATCAAGAGCAGAAATGAACCATTAAAGCTGCAACTTTACAATCACCTATTGAAAATGGCTCCTACAAACCAGCAAAGGCTCATGTCTGCATATGATGCACATGAAGGAAATATGATCATGAACCATTTTACACCAACAGTGCAGCAACCACAATCAGCTGCAGATTATATCAGGACCAACCTGGAGGTCCTTTCTAAAGACATCCACCCAATGGATCAAATAGAGCTGCATAAACAGATGGGTGAGATGGTCTATGCCACATTGGCAGACAAGACCCTAGTAAACTATAGGCTGCAAAATAGCCTAAATAACACCACTGCACAGCTTGAGCTGGAAAGGGCTTCCTCTCAAGCTAAGGACAATAGGATCAAAGCTTTGGAGGAAATTATAATAGAGCTTGGACATGATCCTAAAGATGTTAAGGTTGTGCAAGAAATCCTGAAGCTGAGGGATGTTGATATGGCATCATTAAAAAAGATGTTAAAAATCCCACAACTCTTCACCATCAAACCAAAGAGGTTGCCCAGCTCAGGCAGGAAAAGGATGCAGCTGCTCTGCTGATGACACTATACAAAGAGATCATCCATACTCAGGAAAAGCTGCAGGAATCAGAGGCCACCTTACAGGCAACATTACAGCAAAAGGAGGCAGGGCAAACCTCACAGCCACCTCCAGAAACAATAAATCTTGAGGAAATTCCTCAAGCCACTGCCCCTTCCAGCCAGCAGGTACAGCAGGCAGCACCATCCACCTCAGCACCAACAACAGAGCAGGCTGAAAGCCTTGATATGCAAAAGCTGAGGAATGAAATTCAAGTTTTGGAGTCTCAGATGTCTGAGCTGAATCAAGCCAAGGACACTCTGGCAAAAGTAAATGAAAAATATGACAAGTCCAAACAAAATGTGGCTGAGAGAGAGAGGGAGGTAAAGGCCCTCAAGAAAAGGATAGCTGATCTAGAGAAAGTGCTCACATTAGACAAAGTCACATCTGAGCTCAAGAGGGTCATATGGGGCCACATTGGCCAATCTATCACAGATCAGTGGGATTATATTGAGGCCATCCATGAGCAAATAACGCTCATTGGAAGAGCACATAAAGAGATACAACGAGCAAGGGCATCTCTAGGCAGCATGCCTGAGATTGCCAATAAATTGATAAATGTGCTAAATTACAGAACCAGCTCCCAGCTCATCAAAATGGGAATTGGAAACAGGACAGAGACTATCTCACTAATAAAAAAGGTCCTGACATTGAGAAGCCTGGTCCAGACCCTGGAGCGAAGAGTCCAGAACATGCAAGTAGACATCAACAAGTTTCAGAACAGGTTTTTGGCATTGCAAAACAAAGGTCTGCCTAGTCTGCTGGAACCATCAGGAAAGTTACTCTCACATGAGAAATATGCCAAGAGAGTAAACACTTTTGCACTAAATCAGATTTCAGAAGCAGCAAGCTCATCAACAGAAACAGGACCCATAACAGGGCAGATCCTCTTTAACAGAGTAGAAAATCTATTTTTTATTATGAATGAGATTACACATTTGTTTGATGAGCCTCCTCATTTTTATAAATATACAAAGGCTGATGAGACCATGGGGTCAATTTTGAAGCATCAATTGCCTGCACCAGATGTGTGGGAAGATTTGATAAGATTACTGTTAAATCAAAGTCAGTAATTGTAATTTTTCTTTTTGAAAATATTTAAATTTTCATACACAGGAAGATAAAGGCACATCAGCAGGTATGCAAAAAGAGGCTGAGCCACCTCAGCACAAGTATTCGGCCACCACAGCAGCATCAGCAGTCACAGGTGACAGGGCCGAGTAGCTACAGAAAGATACAGCTGCACAGACACGTCATTCAGCAGTTACACCAAAACGCTCAACCGACTCCGTGAGCTCCAAAGGTCAAAATTGTTCTGATAGGAGTTAAGAGCCTTTAAAGTTCATTAAAGATTGTAGTAACTTCTCATCTGCAATCTCTGTACGAATTAATGAA